>WNHD01000928.1:0-23086 GCA_011057455.1 Ganaspis sp. Gsp50
AATTGTAACCCTTTATTTTGATACTTTTATATTTAACGAATCCTGGTCCGACGAGCTAATCCGCAATTTATTTAACTTTAATTCTTTAAGTTCATCACACTACGATAAAATCCTTCTAAATATTTAAAAATACTTCCCAATACTTCGAAATATTTTCAAACACTTAAAAAGATTTACAACACTTAAAAATACTTAAATATACTTAACATTTCTTTAAAATACTTCAAAATATTTAAAAACACTTTCAAGTATTTAAATATACTTAAAATTAGTATAAAATTAGTTTAAAATATCTCAAAAATCTTTATGGTACTTTAAAAGACTTTAAAATATTTAAAAATACTTCAAAATTGATCTTGATAAAAATATTAATATTTTAAGTATTAAATAAGTTATATAAAAATTTGATTTGATTTGTTCATTTAATTATCCAATAGTTAAGAAACCAATTACAGGATTATATAACATAAAATTGAATAATATAATAATCGTATTTAAACCAAATATTATAAAAGACTTAAAACTATATTTAAAAAATTCCTAATACTTCAAAATTCTTTAAAATGTTTGAAAATATTTGAAAATATTTAAAATTTCTTTAAATTTCTTTAAATTTCTTTTAAATTTCTTTACTTCCCAATATTTCAAAATATTTGAAAATATTTATAAATACTTTAAAATATTTTAAAATACTTAAAATGTCTTTAAATATACCAAAATACATAAAACTACTTTAAAATATATCAGACTATTTCAAAATGCTTCAAATATTTAAAAATCCATCGAAATATCTACAAATACTTCCCAATACTTTAAAATACTTCAGACTACTTCAAAATATTTAAAAGTATTTCAAATTACTTTAAAATACTTCAAAATATTTAAAAATACTTAAAACTATTTCAAAATATTTAAAAATATTTCAAATCACTTCAAAATACTTCAATATATTTTAAAATACATAAAACTACTTTAAAATATTTCAAAATCCTTCCGAATATTTAAAAATATTTAAAAATACTTTAAAATCCTTTATATTATTTTGAAAGACTTCAAAATATTTAATAACACTTAAAATTTACTAAAAAGTATTTCAAAATACTTCAAAGTATTTCAAAATGCTTCAAAGTATTTCAAAATGATTCAAAATATTTCAAAATGATTCAAAATATTTCAAATTTATTCAAAATATTTCAAAATGATTCAAAATATTTCAAATTTATTCAAAATATTTCAAAATTATTCAAAATATTTAAAGATACTTAAAATTACTGTTTACTTAAAATATTACGAAATTCTTGAAAATATTTTAAAATGCTTCTAAATATTTAAAAACACTTAAAAATGCTACAAAATGTTTCAATATACTTAAAATTACATTAAAATCCCTACTTTAAAAGACTTAAAAATATTAAAAGATACTGAAAATTTATTTCAAATTTTTAAAAATAAAACTACTTTGAAAGAATTCAAAATATTAAAAAATGTTTAAAAATTATTTAAAATATTGAAAAATAAAACTACTTTAAAATACTTTAAAATACTTCAAAATATTTAAAAATACTTTAAACTGCTTTAAAATATTTTCAAATATTTAAAGATAGGTACTTCAAAATAGTTCAAAGTATTAAAAAATATTAGTATTTTAAGTATCGAATAAGATAAACAAAATAATAAAAAGATTAGGCTGAAAGTCTATACAGGTAAAAAAAAAATAAAAAAATAATAGAAAGATTTTAAAATATTATTTTTTAAAAATATTTCAAAGTATTTAAAATACTTCAGAGTTTTTTAAAATACTTTAAAATAGTTAAAAATACTTCAAGTAAATTTGAAATATGACAATGTTATCATTTTCTTTCTTGTTTCGAAAATTCCCTTTTTTAAAATTAAAAATCTCCTTTTGCACCTAAAATTGAACGAAAAAACGACTGTGATCCCTTAATAATTGCTTTCATTATTTTCTTTCAAGTTTCAATTTTAGTTAATTAATTTAATTTTAATTAAGTTAATTAATCTTTCGATTTTTCAGACAGCAAATTACAATGTTCCGTTTGCTGGGAGGATTTCAAGCTTTCCGAACCTGTGAGACAACTTTTGTGTCAGCACGTTTATCATGAACCTTGTATTGTTCCCTGGTTGGAACTGGTAAATAACAAATTTTTATACTCAAAAGAAACGTGATTTTTACTCACAATTTTTCATTCGTTGTAGCCTGTTTAAAAAAAAGTAATGTATTTTTATTTGTAAAAAATGTAAAATATTTTTATTTGTTATTTATCTTTATTTATTATTTATCTGTATTTATTTATTATTTATCTGTATCTATTTATTATTTATCTGTATTTATTTATTATTTATCCGTATTTATTTATTATTTATCCATATTTATTTATTATTTATCTGTATTTATTTATTATTTATCCATCTTTATTTATTATTTATCCATATTTATTTATTATTCATCTACACATATTTATTATCCATATTTATTTATTATTCATTTACACATATTTATTATTTATCGACTTTTATTTATCGACATTTATTATTGATCCATACTTATTTAACCAATTATTTATTTTCAGCACGGAACGTGTCCAATTTGTAGGCAAAGTTTAGGAGAGCAAAACACTGCTGAGGCGAATCAAGACACTGTTGGACCAAGTTTAGCTGCTCTTTTCAGGTTTCTATATTTTTAAATATTTCTTAAAAAATAATTAAATTTTCGAATAATAAATTCTTTAGTAAATTCTCCAAACGTTTAACAAAAATGTAAATATTCTGAAAATAACGACTTAGTTTAAATAAAATAAATTGACGGAAATTAAAAAAAAAAAATAAAAAAAAAATAAGATGTGTGAATAAGAAACTAGAATCTTTATTGGTAAAAATTAATAAAAATCATCTTATTTCAGAGCTGCTAATGAATCCAGCAGTAGCAGGTCACCCTCCACATCGTCGACAGACAGCAACGTAAGGAACGATTCTTCTAATGAAATTTGAAACCAATTAGATCACTCATCAATCAACTTCTCCTTTTACCCTCCCCCCAACATGTAGTTATAAAATATTCATCCTTTTTTTCACGTGTTAAGGCTTTACAACTCGAACAATTCCAGCATTACGTATCTTTGAACGTAAAGTCCAAAAAAAATTGTACCACTCACTGTGTGAAGGCTACAAACAAAAAAAGCAGAAACTTGAAAAATTTTATACTTTGAGCATCAAGTGTATCATTTTTAAAAAAGACGCTACTCTTTCGATTATCAACGACTCTATCATTTTTTTCTTTTTTCTTTTCATTTTTTTCTCTTTTTGTTCTTTTTTGTTTTTTTGTTTTTCTCTTTTTCCTTTTTTGTTTGTCTCTTTCTCCTCTTTTCTTTTCCCTTTTTGTTCTTTTTTTTCGCCCCTGTTGCTTCTTTTCTACCTTTTTTTTTTTTATCTTCTAACTATACGAAATTGAACCCAAACTGTTAAAATTTACTTTCTGAGACAAAAGAATTTTAATGTTTGTGACTTGTGACAGACGACTAATTTTAAATTGATGAAAAAGAGTCAGTTTTGATTATCTGCGAGAAACTACACACAGAATTGTAAAAAGAGAATCTGTAGGCGTTTTTATCAAATTTTTCAATTTCTCTTAATCACGTTTGAAAGTTATTTTGTACAGCACTTGTACCTTTTTTATTAGCCCATCCGCTTTGTTAAAATCATGAATTTATTTTCTTTTCATCAAGAAAATCTACTTTGATATATACATTAATAAATACATAGAAACAAAGAATGGAAGGAAAAAAAGTTAGAAGAAAATGGCGATGTTAAAAGTCGATTTTTATCATTTTCTCAATGTGTACAGCATCAGTGTATTCTTTTCTAGATTTTTAGCTGCAATCTTTCTGTAATTGTACATTTTTACAAACTACAGAATGAACAATTGTAATTAGAAATTCTTAGAAAATGTTTTAATAATTCTTGGGGAAAAAAACAAACAAACAACAAATGCAGTTTTCGCTCATTTTGATGTAAAACCGTTTTAACATTATTGTATAAATCGCAAACAACTTTTTGCAATGATTATTGTTGTAAAGGAACAATATTTCTCTACTGGACTTGGGGTCCAATTTTGTGTATTTTTCACTGATAACTGCGCTGGCAAAATCTTGATTGTGTTGCACCCACAATTGAAAATTTAACAACTCTTATGTTTTTCGAATCTTTTTTCTTTCTTTTTGTAATTTTTGTGTAACTGTGTAATTTTTGTATTTTGCGAACGTAATTTTTTTGTAAATTGAAAATAATTTGCGAACTTTATTTTTAGTGAAACGTTAAAATTTTGCTATCCTAGTAAATTGTAAAATTTTTGCTTTCCCGTAAATCGTAAAAATGTTATCCCAATTTTTATCCATTTAGTATTTTAGTATATTTTGGTACAATTTTCCAATTGGTAATTTTCAGTGAACATTTTTAAAATTGGGCATAAATGAATTTTTAAATATGTAAAGTTTTTAAATATGTAAATGTATTTTTTAATAAAAAAAAAAGGAAATGTATTGTTTAATAAAAAAAGGAAACGTATTGTTTAATAAAAAAAGGAAAGGCATTTTTTTAACGTTTACGTTCTCGTTTTTTTTTGTTATTGCTTTTTTAAATTGTGGGTCGACACGCTTAAGAGCAGGGTTGGAAAATAGCAAAAATATGCGATTGTCGAACACTGTACAGTGCTAATTGTAGCGTTTATTAATTTTCACTTATAAATATTTTGAAATAGATTTGTTGAAAAGTTAGAGAGTTTAGTTAAAGCGGAAATAAATCAGAAAGCGAGAGTTTGTAAATGCTGGGAATTAATTAAATTGTAGATAAAGAAATGAATAAATTATTTCAACTCGTAGGGGATGTTTTGATGAGCTGGAAAGTTAAATTAATTAATTAATTCAATTTTGTCTGTGCTTTCAGCGATGGACGAATTATTTTTATTTCAAGTTTAAAAAAAAACGCTATTTTGAATCTATTTGAACTTTTAAAAGCTTTAGAAAGTGAATTTAAATTCAGCAAAGAATTGGATTTCAATTCATCAAAGAATTGAATTTAAGTCCATCAAAGAATTGAATTTAAATTCATCAAAGAATTGAATTTAAATTCATCAAAGAATTAATTTCAATTCATCAAAGAATTAATTTCAATTAATTTACAATTGATTTAAGTCCATCAAAGAATTGAATTTAAATTCATCAAAGAATTAATTTCAATTCATTTACAATTGATTTCAATTCATCTAAGAATTGATTTCAATTAATTCCAATTCACGAAAGTGAATTCAAATTCATCAGAAAATGAATTTCAATTCACAAGAAAGTGTATTGAAATTTATCAAAAAATAAATTTAAATTCTTTGGAAAATGAATTAAAATTAACCAGAAAATGAATTTCAATTCATTATAAAGTGACTTGAAATTCATTAGAAAGTGAATTGAAATTCATAAGTGAATTAAAATTTGTCAAAAAGTGAATTCAAATTCTTTAAACAATGAATTTAAATGATTTAAAAGCATGAAAAAAAAGGCATGAGTATTTTTTTAGAAAATTTGAAGAAAGTCCATCGCTGAATTTGTTATTTCAAGTGAAAAAAATTATACAAGATAAATTTGTTGTATGATTAAAGAAAGAAAAAAATAGCAGAAGGAAAATGAGTAAATTGTATTCTTATACAATAAGACGATCTTTTGTTACCTTTTGATTGTTTAAAGGACTGTAATTTTTTTTTGTTATTGATAATTTTAGAATTTTAGTCAACGAACTATAGTGCTACGTTGTAAAGCAGAGATTCTTTTATTTTTTATTTAAACTGCAGTGGTAAATTTTCGTGATATAAGAATGCAAATACTTTTTTAGTTGTATTTTCTATTGTGGAAACTTGAAAACGCACATTGTTTATATTAAGTTAGAAATTGAGCAATGTTTAAGAGAAAGAGAGAGAGAAAAAAATTGGCATTTTCTGCTAATTAAACGTATGTAAAAGCTAATTTAGCTTTTCAGTCAAATTTATGTATAAATTAAATCCACACAATAAAAATTATACATATATTTATTCCCAATTTCTGAATTGTTATTATTTCTGAATTATTCATGACTGGCTTTTAAGAATTTATTTCTTATTTTATAAAATGATTTTATATTTATTTTATATTCATTTATGAGATACTTTTCATTCATGATTTATTTTTCATTCATTTCATAATGATTTATTTTCTTTTTTTGAATAAATTTATTGTAAAAATTGCAATTTTTTAAATAATTGAACGAAAATGTTGTAGTGAATTTGAAATTTTATTATAATTATTTAAATTCTGTTGAATTTGTCATTTGATATTAAAAATTATAATTTGTTTATGACAAATTGTAATTATTTTGTTTAAAAGAAATTATAATTCGTTTGTTTATATCAAATTATAATTAATTTGTTTAAAACAAATTAAAATTATTTAAAACAAATTAAAATTATTTAAAATAAATTAAAATTACTTTGTTTATAACGAAATATAATTATTTTGTTTAAAACAAATTACAAATTTTTGTTTAAAATAACAAACTATAATTATGTGCTTTTTAACTAAATTATAAAAACTAATATTTCTGCTTCTAGAAGAAACTTAAAACATTTGTAGAAGTGGAAAAAAGAGAAGAAGAACTTTCCGATATTCGATTTTTTTTTTATTTGTATAGAGTAATATTTTTTGTTTTACCTACACAAGTAAGTTCAATAGAGATTTTTTTTCTAATTCTAAAAGTGTCAAGTCAATATGTATGTTTTTTTCTCAAAAAGCAAAATTGTCAATTATCTGTTGAACACAGAGGAACCTGAATATTATTTATCCTTCAAAGGATTTTTGAAAATTATTAAATTTTGAAAAAAATCCTCCATAAGGAAAGAATATAAAAATTTTGTAAAAGAATTTTAAATTAAATAAAAAATAAAATTTATCATTAAGTTTTTGGATTCAAATTATGTTAGAAAAAATATAATTGTTACAGAAATAAAATTGTCACGATTACAATGCTTCCTCTATAAAGAAGCAAAAGGATAAAAAAGAATAAAATGTTTATAGATCTATAGAAATGAAAAAATGAAATTGTTAAAAAAAATACAAAAAAAGTAAAATGAAAGGAAAATTGTTTTAAAAAAATGCAAATAATTTAGTTTGAAATGTATAGTTAAAATAATAATTAATTATTAAATTAAATATTGAATTAAATTTAATAATTTTATTTATTTTTATTTTTTTAAACAATATATAATTAAAATTTAAAGAAAATAAAATAACATTTTAAAGAATGATGAAAGCAATTGTTAAAAAAATACAAAGAAAATAAAATTGTTTTTAATAAAAAGAAAAAAGAAAATAAGAGAAAAGTTATTAAAAATGGAATAAAATTGTTAAAAAATGAAATAAAATTGTTAAAAAATGAAAAAAAATTGTTAAAGAATACAAAAATTAAATTATTAAAAAAACAAAAGAGAATAAAAAGGAAATAAAATGCTAAACGAATAAAAATAAATTGTTAAACAAAATACAAGAAAAAAATGCATTGAAAAAGTAAAATTAAAAAAATATGTTTGTAATTAAAATAAAAAATTGTAAACTAATTTTAAAAATCAAGTTCCGCTCTCCTCGACAGACTAACAGAAAAGACAAGTTTCTTTTTTGTCAAAAAATAAACTTTGGCACAAACGGGGATTTAGTTACAATACTGAACACATGTTTTTTTAAAACTTGTAGCTTTTTTTGCAGAACATACTGCAATTGTGTAATATTCGTACATTCAGAAATACAATAGTTGTTTCAACAAACTCACAATTTGTCTTTTAATATACATAAATAGATGCTTGTGCGATTTTATGAATTTTCTTGGATCAATAATCTCAGATCTACTCTAATTATTAAAATTCCAGCAAATTCATTATTTTTTAAAATTTCATAAACTCGAAAAATTAAATTATATAAATTTTAACAATTTTCATTTCTATTTCTAGCAATTATTTTCAAATCAAAACAAATATTGTAAAAAAGAAATTGTAAAAGAAATGAATAAAATAAAAAAAAAACTATTAAAAAAACTAATAAAAAAACTAATAAAAAACTAATAAGAAAAATTAATAAAAAAAAACTAATAAAAAAAACTAATAAAAAACTAATAAGAAAAATTAATAAAAAAAACTAATAAAAAAAACCATTAAGAAAAATTAATAAAAAAAAATAATAAAAAAAAAGATTGACAAAGGAACAAGGTAATTAAAATAAAAAGATTATGAAAAGAAAAATATTATAAAAACAGATAAAAATTACTACATAAAAATAGTATTAAAATAAAAAAAAACTATAAAAGTAAAAAAGGAAAATATAAAAATAAAAAAAAAACTATAAAAATAAAAATAAATAAAAAGACAAATAGAATAAAAATGAGAATGTAATAATTAAATAAACAAAAACAAAAAAATAAATAACAAGCAAATAAATGGAACAGAATAGTATAAAAAAATACTAAAAAAAAATGGAAAAAATGTAAAAAAGTGGTTGTCAAAGGGCTTAAAATTTAATAATTAGAGTAAATATTCTAACACTTTCCCTCGGAAGATTGATGATTCTGACTTTTGCATTAATTTCAATTTTTTAAGAAATGTCAGCGCAAAGTTTTAATTAAATTTTTTTGCGAAGAAATTAATAGAAACGTTTTCTGCTCATGAAAAAAATATCAACAATTGTCGTTGATTTTCGGTTAATACACACATAGACATACACCGTCAAGAGGTGTTCTAGACAATAAATTATTTTAAAAAAGATTTCGAGTACAAAAATCGTAGATTTATAAAAAATTATTTTAACAATATCCTAAACGAGATAGTCAATGCAAATAATTGTACGAACAAAAAGTACTTTTTTAACCACAGTAATATAAATATTGTATATATAATTTATTAAAAGAAAAAAATATAATTCATTGATAATGAAAAACTAAATCTTGATAATTGCAACTAACAATTAAATTTTGATAATTGCAACTAAAAACTAAATTTTGATAATTGCAATTTAAAGCTAAATTTTCGCATAAAAATGAAACTAAACATAAAACTAAATTTTGACAATTGTAACAAAAAGTTTAATTCTGAATTGCAATTACAATTTTCGTAATTTAAAATTAAATTTCGATGCGCGCTGTTAAAAGTTTAATTCATTAAAAAATAAATTTCGATAATTGCAAAACTTTATTAACTGAAATTCGAATTTGGAAAAAAAAGGAAGAATTGCAAAAATTAAAAAATTGCAAGAATGGAAGAATTGCAAAACGAAAAGAAATGCAAAAATTAAAAAATTGCAAAAATGGAAGAATTTCAAAACGAAAAGAAATGCAAAAATTAAGAAATTGCAAAAATGGAAGAATTTCAAAACGAAAAGAAATGCAAAAATAAAGGAATTGCAAATAAAAGAATCATCTTTAAAAAATTAAGAAACTTTATAAACATTTTCCCTAAAGGGTTGATTTAAAAAATATTCAAAAATTGAAGATTTCGTTAAATCGCAAAAATAACGAGTGGAGTCTTACAATATTGATATTCTGTTTTACAATTTTGTAATTATCACAACATTCAAACAAATTAACAGAAAACAGGTAGCAGAACATCACATAGAGTTTTCGTTTTTCTTTTTTTTTTGTAAAAACAATCATACATGCTTTACACGTGAACACAATTATCTGTGGAATTTTTACAAAATATAAATTGAAAATCTTGTTTCAAAACTCTTGTTTTTTTCAATAAACAATCAAGTTTCAAGACTATCTCAACGTAGAAAAAATTTGTGACGTAGACAATTAAAATTTACAAAGTAAAAATTAAAATTATACGAAATGATATATTTAAAGCTTGGATTTTTCTTTGAAAGAAGAACAAAAAACAAATTAATAAAGAAAGAAAGAAAAAAAGAGAGAAAGAGAGAAAGAAAGAAAGAAAGAGAGAAAGAGAGAAAGAAAGAAAGAAAGAAAGAGAGAATAAAGAAATAAAATAAAATAGAGGAAAAAACGAAATTAATGAGAAGCGTAAATAAAAAATCACAAAAAGATAAGGAAACTCAAAAAAAGTTGGAAAAACAAAAAAAAGCAAAAAATACAAAATACAAAATTAGAAATACAAAAGAGAAAGATAAAATTAGAAAACAAAGAAAAAAGAAAGAAAAAAGAAACTAAATTTTAATAAAAAAAAATTAAACAAAAAAACGAAATAAGAAGAAAATAAAAACGAAATAAATAAAAAAATAAAAAAGAAACAAGAAAATAAAAAAGAAAAAACAAGAAAAAACAAGAAAATAAAAAAAACAAGAAAATAAAAAAGACAAAAAGGAAACAAGAAGAAAAGAAAAAAGAAAAAAAATGAACAAGAAGAAAATAAAAAGGAAAAAAATGAACAAGAAGAAAATAAAAAGAAAAAAAACACAAAAAACAAGAAAATAAAAAAGAAGCAACTAAAGAAACAAAAATAAAATAAAAAGAAAAGAAACTAAATAAAATTTGTTAAAAAAAAACCAATAAAAAAAAGACAGATAAATGTACACATGCGTTCAACGTTTACAATATAAATATCCATATAAAAATCGAAAGAAAATAGCGCTCGTCTTATATAAATGCATACGTAGTTTATAATAATTATAATAATAATAATAATAATAATAGTTCGTGATAGAGTTAACGGATTAAGTAAATAACGATAGCTCAGCTTTAGAATATTAAAAATACATAATGCAATATAAGAAAAATCTTTGTACAATGATATTTCACAGATGAAACTAATTTCATTCTTTTTAAAAAATTAATAATTATCGAAGCTAATCATCGAATTATTCGTGGCAGTATAAGAAACAACAACTGAGCAATTAATACCTCCAATTGACACGAGAAAACAATATTCCCCTTTCCGATTATTATAAACAATCCTCCGACTATTTTCTACATTAAAAAAAAAAAAATACAATCTTCTCGTACCAACAAGATACAATAACAGCCCTTTATTAAAGTGTCATTATTTCACTTTAATTACAACCCAGAGTCATTTAAAACAATTTTTCTCAAAAATGCATGAAAAAAGCATGTTATTTTCATTTTAAAAATTACAATTCAAATTGTCCACTTTTTAGGTAAACAATAATAATAATAATACTGATAATAGTTTGCAAACAGCAATAAATATTGTTTACATTATTTGTTCCCGTTTCACTGGATTCAGAGATTTTCATCAAATTTGTTTAGTTTCGTTTAAGCAGTTTCTTATTTTTGAATTAGGAATTAAATAATATAATAATACAATAATAGAATAATTTAAAAGACTTTAAATGCGTTTTTACAATAATTGTTGGGCATAGAAAGAAATTCGCGAATTTCAAAGCGTGCTTTGTAAAAAAATCAGTTCGCGTCGTTGTTTGCAAAAAATAGTGCGGAAAGTGGTTACTTTACGCACTGGTAGACGAAAAAGTGGGAAAAATAATTACTTTTCGCATTGCTAGACAAAACAATGAGTAAAATGGTCACTTTCCGCACTGCTAGTTCTCGCAGTGCGAAAACAATCACTTTTCGCACTGTTCGGTGTAACAGTGCGCAAAAGGACCACTTTCCACACTGGCAGACCGATCAGAACGTAAAGTGGTCACTTTCCGCGCTGTTTGGACAAGCCGTGCGTAAAAGAGTCACTTTCCGCACTGCTAGACGTAACAGTGCGTAAAATGGTCACTTTTCGTTCTACTTGATGCAACAGTGCGTAAAAAACCACTTTCCGTACTGGTTGGCCAAAAAGAACGTAAAGTGGCCACTTTCTGCACTGTTTGCGCAAGCAGTGATAAAAATGCTTGTTTTTCGCACTGCCAGACGTAACAGAGCGTAAAACGATCACTTTCCGCACTGCTACACCGATCAGTGTGAAAAATAAGCACTTTTCGCACTGCCAGACGCAAGATTGCGAAAATGAAACACTTTCCGTACTGTTAAAACAAACAGTGCGTAAAATGGTCACTTTTCACACTGCTAGACAAGAGAGTGAGTAAAATAATCACTTTCCGCACTGCTAAACCGATTAGTGTGTAAAATAAGCACTTTTCGCACTGCTAGACGCAAATGTGCAACAAAGTAACACTTTCCACCCTGTTTAAACAAACAGTGCGTAAAATGACCACTTTCCGCACTGCTAAACCGCTCAGTGTGCAAAATAAGAACTTTTCGCACTTCTAAATGCAAAGATGCGATAAAAAACTATTTTCCACATTTCTAGGTCAAGCAGTGAGAAAAATATTTACTTTTCGCACTGTTTTATGGAACGCTGTGTAAAATGATGACTTTTCTCACTGCTTGATAGAATAGTGCGTAAAAGAACCACTTTCTGCACTGTTAAAACAGAAAGCGCGTAAAACCACAACTTTCCGCACTTTTAGGTCAATCTGTGCGAAAAATAGTCACTTTTTGTACAGCTTGACGTAACAGTGCGTAAAATAGTCACTTTTGCACTGCTTGACGTAACAGTGCGTAAAATAACAACTTTCCGCATTGCTAGAGCGAATAGAACAGAAAATGCTCACTTTCCGCTCACTTTCCGCAAACTTTGAGCAAACGGTACGAAAAATGATCACCGTACGCACTGATGGAGCGAGCGGTGTGGAAAATACACATTTTACGCACTGTTAAGTAAAACGAGTGTGGAAAGTACACACTTTCCACACTGTTTTCAAAATTACTTGGTTCCGTGAGGTTTGAAATGTGTAAAATAAGTGTGTGACGATCAAAAACAAATTTGATGAATTCTCATTAGCAGAATAATGATATATCCATTTATTTTCACAGTCCACTAGGTAGTTGTGAGTATATCGATCTAATAGCTTATTTATTTATTTTCTTTGTTATTAAGGTGCACAAGAGAAGATTTCTAGATTGGAAAGAGATGATGTTTATAGCATTATAATAATTTGAAGGTGAGAAACAAGTATCAAGATTTTAGAATCACGAAATTATTTCTAAATTGCTCAATTTAACAACTTATTCGTTTTTTTTAATTTTCTTTTGTACAAATTGAATTTTCGTACAATTCTCTTTGTACAAATTGAATATTTGTACAGTAAAAATTGCAGTTTTGTACAGTAAAAATTGCATTTTTGTACAGTAAAAATTGCATTTTGGTACAGTAAAAATTGCATTTTTGTACAGTAAAAATTGCATTTTCATACAGTACAAATTGAATTTTCAATTCTTTGTACAAATCGAATTTTTCTACAATTCTTTGTACAGCAAATGTATAATTAATTTTTGCTCATTACAATTTCGTAGAATAGAAAGAACTATTTCCTGAAGGCGATCTGATTCGAAACTTTTAGCGAAATTTTTAGAAAGATTTCCTAAGTATTATACAACATTAGACGTTTTTTAAACGTTTATTTTTGAAACGTTTATTTTTTAAAGGTTTATTTTTTAAATTGTTCATTTCAATAATAATTTCCTCGTTCAATTTGCAAAATCAGAGCTTTAATTTTTTCTGTTTCATAGAACTTAAGAGCAATTGTTTCTTTTTTCTACAATTGGTTTTCAACGCTAACCTGATGAACACCATTTTCGCAATGATTTCTCGCGTTTGAAAAAATTGTACTTTCTCGATATCCTAACACTCACTATTAATACTAATACCTAACGACTATTTTTATATTTCGAAATGATAAAATCTGATTTCCGTTCACGAAAGCACAATGCTCGTTCTTGCTTTGTTTCCATTTTTGGCATTGATTCGTGTTCCTTCAATTCGGTAACTTTTTCTACTTTCCAATCACTGGTAAAGTTAAATTATTCTGCTTCTTCTTTTTAAAATGAATCGGTTTTTTCTCGAATTTTAGTATCTTTCGAGAAAGAAAACCAATTTTTGACTAGGCATTTCACAAACACCTTTCTTTAAATTATTTGTGAAAATTTTTAGACTTTGTTAACTTAAAACGTTATTGTGAGACACGTAGTAATAATAATAATAATTATAATAATTATATAATCATAATAATTGTTAAGAAATTAAATAAATTATTAGCAATTTAATAAGTGACGATTTTAATAATTGATAAGCAATATAATAGATTTTAATAATTGAGAAGCAATATAATAGCTTTTAATAATTGAGAAGCAATATAATAGCTCTTAATAATTGAGAAGCAATACAATAGCTCTTAATAATTGATAAACAATGTAATAGTTTATATAATAGTTGTTAATACAATTATTTTTAAAAATTGTTTTTCATTTCAGAAAGTAATTTCGAAACTTAATTAAATTGCGAATATTTAGTTTCTTAAGGAAATTATTAAAAACTTAAAAAAATATTTACAAAATAAAAAGAATGACTAAGATACTGGAATCGTGTAAAATTAAGTATAAAATTCTCTTTGTATAAAAAAATAAATTTTAAGATCGCTAGTTAAGTAAATCATTTTCCTTTTTTCACTGTCGATTTTTAAATTCTAATCCACTTTCCTTTCATCCCCAAAATTTTATTTTATTCTCATTTCTCTTATTCTCCTTTCCGTTTTTGTTTTAATTTCTTTTCAATCTCATTTCTCTTTTTCTGTTCTCTTTTCTTTTTCTTTTCTCTTCTCCTTTTCCTTTCTCTTCTCTTTCTTTTCTCTTCTCCTTTTCCTTTCACTTCTCTTTCTTTTCTCTTCTCCTTTTCCTTTCACTTCTCTTTCTTTTCTCTTTTCCTTTTCCTTTCTCTTCTCTTTCTCTTCTCTTTCTTTTAAATTCTCTTTTTCTTTCCATTTATTTTTTATTTCTCTTTTTATTTTCATTTCTCGGTTTGTTCTCATTTCCTTTTTTGTTCGAATTTCCATTTCTTCTCATTCCTCTTCATTCTCCTCATTCTCATTCCTCATATTTTTCTTGCTACATGTTATCATTTCCCTTTTCGTTCTAACTTTGCTTTCATTCTTTTTTCCTTTTCATAAACTTTCCTTTACCTAATTTTTCTTTTCTTCTTTTCTTCTTTTTTCTTGTTTCTTTTTCTTGTTTTTTTTCTTGTTTCTTTTTCTTGTTTCTTTTTCTTGTTTCTTTTTCTTGTTTCTTATTTCTTTCTTACTTCACTTTCTAATCTTATTTCTCTTTTACTTTCAAGTTTTTTAATATCCTTTTTAATATCCTTTTCACTTTCTTTTCACTCTCTTTTTCTCACTATTTTTACATTTTCGCCTCAAATGAGATACAAAGTATGTTTTTAAATTCAAAAGAAGTTTTCAAATTAATTTAGAAAACAAAGCTTCCTCTTGAGGAAGCAAAAGATGTAAAAAAATTATATACATACGAAACTTTGAACAATACGAAACTAGTTAACTGGAAGATGTTTGTGGAGTTGCTGCTTGTTGGATTTCAATCTGAATTCTTGTCTTTAAGATACAACATAGTACCCTGAATCGCAATACTGCTAGAAAACTGGAAAGCTTAATTTGCATCTTGCTTCTAAAAATGAATGTTTAAGAACGATGTCGGGTACTAATCTTGGTAACATTTAGTCCTTTTTTGGCACTCACATATCATACAGGTAATTTTTCGAGAATTTTCATTTTCTTTTTATTCTCTTTCTCGTGAATCACTGTTGTAATTTATTCACCGTCTGAGGATTCAGTAGAGCTTTCTGGCATTGAACTGAACCAGTTTCCCCGAGTCCCTGCGCTCCTGAAAAAGAAAAAAAATAATAGTTGAATTATTATTATTCTTATTAGTATTAATTCCAAAATTATGATTTTTGCAAGCATTTATATATATAAAAAAAAGTATTTTGTATTATTGCTATTAATAATAATAGCTAATAAACTAAATTAATAAACTAAATTTAATTTATTAAATTTAGTTTAAAAATTACTAAATTAAATTTAGTAATTTTAATTTAAAAATTCGTTGTAATAAATGTTGAAAATCTTTGAAAATAATGAAAGTCATATTCCAGGGTTTATACAAATTTTTTTTCACAAAATTCCATAAACTCGTGGAATTTTTTCCACAATTTCCATGAAAGAAATAGAGAAACTTCCATGATATTTTTTTTTAAAAAAAATACATTTCTTGGAAAATTAAGCAACACGGGAACTGAAATTTGCTAGAAATAAATTTCATTTTTCCGGAGCGAAAATCTGCAGATACAAGGGATAAATTTGACAAATGATGGCGGATGGTACCTTGACCTCTGACGAGTACTTGTCGGAAGAGTGAGCGAAGTCCTGTAATACTGAGGTGTAGCACTGGAGGCAGTTTCTTCGGGTCTTCTCTGCAAGGTCATGGTTTCGTGAGGAGAAGTGACTAATTCGTCCTCGTTGTCTAAATAATATCGAGAGCCAGTTGCGCTTTTGCAGTTTTCGCATTCACTGCGATAATCATCAGCCTCATCATGCAACGGTGGCAGAACTTGCATACTGCAAGTGCAGGTGACGGAGTCGAAACTCCCATCCTGATTCATGTCATTACTCGAAGCTAACGGCGGCTGCAAGCAAAAACGTGAAAATGCAAATTATTTTAAACTGCAAATTTGTGCACAATTTTTTTAAATTCATATTGATCCAGGAAAGTGCCAGAAATGTTATTAGATATTTTCAAATTACGTGTATTTTTCTGGGGATTTTATTTATTTTATTTTTATTTATTTTTATTTATTTAATTTTTATTTATTTTATTTAATTTTTATTTATTTTATTTTTATTTATTTCATTTTATTTTTATTTATTTATTTTTTCTAATAATAATAGAATCCTTTTACGTGCGAGAATATTTGAATAATTTGAAAGAAAAAGACGACACTTTCGGACAAAAATGGTTGTTTTTAATTTAGTTTTAAATGTTAAATTTAAATTTAAATGTTAAATTTAAAAATAAAATAAAAACAACCATTTTTGTCCGAAAGTGTCGTCTTTTTCTTTCAAATTATTTTTTCTCGAGATGAAAAAAAATACATATTTAAAATAAACACTAAGGTTCAACTTGGCTGCGGATTTTTAATATTTTTCTTTCAAGTATTATTTAAAGTAGTTCTAAGTATTTTAAAATATTTTTTAAGTATTTTAAAGTAATGTTAAGTGTACTTAAATATTTTAAGTGTTTTTAAATATTTTGAAGTAAATATTGAAAGTATTTGGAAATATTTGAAAGTAATTTTAAGCAGTTTCAAACATTTGAAATATTTTAAAGAATTTTAAGTGTCTATAAATATTTGTTTAGTGTTTTTAAACATTTTTAAATACTTTATTGGATTTTTGAATATTTAAGAGAATTTTTAATTACTTTGAAGTATTTTGAAGTACATAATCTGAGGTGTTGAAAAGTAGTATTAGTAAAATATTTGAAAATGTTTAAAAGTACTTTTAGATACTTTTTTTAAATATTTTAGAGTATTTTTAATTACTTTGAAGTTTTTTGCAGTACATAATCTGAGGTGCTGAAAAGTAGTATTAGTAAAATATTTGGAAATGTTTTAAAGTACTTTTAGATACTTTTATAAATATTTTAGAGGATTTTTAATTACTTTAAAGTATTTTGAAGTACATAATCTGAGGTGCTGTAATGTAGTATTAGTATTTTAAAATTCTTGGAAATATTTTAAAGTACTTTAAAATAATTTGAAGTAAATTTACATAATTTGTAATAATTTCAGTGAATTTAAATATTTTGAAGTATTGGGAACTGTTTGAAAAGAATTTAAAGTAATTTTAAGCATTTTTAAATATTTTTAAGTACTTAAAGGTAATTATAAGTATTTTTAAATATTTTAAAGTATTGGAAAGTATTTGAACAAAATTTAAAGTAATTTTAGGCATATTTAAATATTTTCAAGTACTTTAAAGTAATTTGAAGTACTTTTAAATATTTTGAAGTGTTTTGAAGTAGTTTTAAATATATTTAAAAATTTTGAAATATTTTGAAGGATTTTGAAATACTTTGAAGTATTTTGAAATATTTTGAAGGATTTTGAAATACTTTGAAGTATTCTGAAATACTTTGAAATATTTTGAAATACTTTGAAGTATTTTGAAATATTTTGAAGTATTTTAAAATAGTTTTCAGTGTTGTTAAATATTTCAAAACAACTTCAAGTATATTTAATTATTTCGAAGAATTTTGAAGTATTTTAAGTAGTCTGAAGTATTTTAAAGTATTTTTAGTATTTTTAAATATTTTAAAGAATTTTTAGTATCTTTAAATATTTTATAGTATTTTTAAGGGATTTTAAATATTTTTAAGTAAGCACTGGAAAGTATTTGGAAATATTTTAAAGTGATTTTAAGCATTTTTAAAAATTTGAAATATTTTATAGAAATTTTAAGCATTTTTAAATAATTTTTTTAGTGCTTTTAAACATTCTTAAATACTCTGTTGGATTTTATAATATTTTGAAGGATTTTTAATCTCTTTGAAGTATTTTGAAGTACATAATCTGAAGTGCTTCAAGGCAGTATTAGTATTTTAAAATATTCGGAAATATTTTAAAGTATTTTAAAATAATTTGAAGTAAATTTACATAATTTGTAGTAATTTGAGTGTTTATAAATATTTTGCAATAATTTTAAATATTTTGAAGTATTGGAAAATAATAGTAAAGTTATCTTAAGTATTCTTAAATATTTGGAAAGTATTTTGAAGTATTGAAAAGTATTTTGAAGTATTGAAAAGTATTTTGAAGTATTGAAAAGTATTTGAAAACAATTGTAAGTAATTTTAAGCTTCTTTAAATATTTTTAAGTATTTTAAAGTAATTTGAAGTATTTTTAAATATTTTAAAGTATTGGAAAGTATTTGAAAAAAAATTAAAGTGATTTTAATCATTTTTAAATATTTTGTAGTATTTTAAAGTAAGTTTAAATATTTTTAAATAATATTTTGAAGTATTTTGAAGTATTTTGAAGTATTTTGAAGTATTCTGGAGTAGTTTCAAGTATATATAAATATTTTGAAATATTTTGAAGGATTGTGAAATACTTTGAAGTATTTTAAAACATTTTCAAGTGTTTTGAAATATTTTAAAGCAAGTTTAAGTATATTTAATTACTTTGAAGGATTTTGAAGTATTTTAAAGTAGTTTTTAGTATTTTTAAATATTTTTAAAAAATTTCAGTATCTTTAAATAATGTACAGTATTTGTAGTGCTTTTAAATATATTAAACTAAGTATCGGAAAGTTTTTGAAAACATTTTAAAGCAATTTTAAGCATTTTTAAAAAATTTTAAATGCTTTAATGAATTTTTAAATATTATGAAGGATTTTTAATTACTTTTCCGTATTTTGAAGTACATAATCTGAAGTGTTTTAAAGTAGTATTAATATTTTTAAATATTTTAAACTACTTTAAAATAATTTTAAGTATATTTATACAATTTGTAGTAATTTTAAGTGTTTTTAAATATTTTGCAGTATTTTAAAATAGTTTGCAATATTTTAAAATATTTTGAAGTTTTAGAAGATGTTTGGAAAAATTTGAAAGTTATTTTAAGTATTTTTAAATATCTTGCAGTATTTTAAAATATTTTGCAATATTTTACAATATTTTGCAATATTTTACAATATTTTGCAATATTTTACAATATTTTGCAATATTTTGCAATATTTTACAATATTTTGCAATATTTTAAAGTTTTAGAAGATGTTTGGAAATATTTCAAAGTTATTTTAAGTATTTTTAAATATCTTGAAGGATTTTCGAATATTTTAAAGTAATTTTAAGAAATTTTAAGAAATTTTAAATAATTTTAAGTATTTTTAAATATTTTCAAGTATTGGCAAGTATTTGAAAAAAATCTAAACCAATTTTAAACATTTTCAAATATTTTCAAGTATTTTAAAGTAATTCTAATTATTTAAAAATATTCTGTATTATATTTATTTATTTAAAAGTTAAACAAGTAATTATTACATTTCTGCAATGTCAATAAAGTCATAATAAATGAATGATTCAATGCGGAACACTGTCCTTTCTTTTCCACTAATAACAAAAAATTAAAAGATCTCGATTAATTTTACAAAACTGCGATTATCCCCTACTATAAAATCAAACTCTGCCCTTTTCATGCGAACCTACACATATTATTAATTTCTATAAAACTTAAAAAACATAAAGAAAAGAAATTACACAAAAAACATAAATTTCCATAGAAGCCAATTACCTAACGCTTTTTTAGAAAATGTTCACCCCCTCCCCTTCCCCCTTCAAGCGTTACATAATATATAAATATCCCCATAGCGAAAATGTCTGATTTTGCTTCCTCATAGGAAAGCTGAGGAAAGCATTATTTTAGTAGTTTTAGAGCCCTTGAAATAAAAAAAAACAAATTTTCACTTTGTTTCGCAAAACAGTCAAACTTATTCTAAATTCAACAAATGAAAATCCCAGAAAATTACCACGATTCCACGAGGAATAAAAAAATTCCCCGAGGAATACAAAAATTCCACGAGGAATAAAAAAATTCCCCGAGAAATAAAAAAATTCTACGAAGAATAAAAAAATCCCCCGAGGAATAACAAAATTCAACGAAGAATAAAAAAATTCCCCGAGGAATACAAAAATTCCCCGAGAATTGGAAATTTTCCAGAATTTGTAGAAACCCTGCCTTTCATGGAACAATTCACTTCTGCTTTTCTTCTAAAAACATATCAAACTAATTCTAATGCCGAAAAATCGAGTACGAACCTTATAACTACACATTAAGGGCGTGACCTCCGGGGGTTGAGCCTCCGCTTGAAAATTCGCCTTGGCGAGTACGTCCTCGTAGAGAGCGTCAGATCGAATGGCGTTCTCGGTGATGGGAAGCGAAGGAGGTGCAGATCGCGGCGAGTGTTCCGGCGAAGTGCACTTGGGTGGTGCGTCGAATAGCGGTGCAATAGGTTGATGCGTCAAGAACTCTCTCCTCAACCTGAGGCTGCCCGTGGTCGCCAAGGACCTCGGAATCGTCCGATGAGCACCTGCGCCCGAACTCGGCAGTGTCGCGGATATCGTGAAGGCTCCTCCTTGACGCGGAAGGGTCGTATGATGATGGTACGTTTTTGTCCCCGAAGAATGCGAATTCGGCAAAAGGAGCATATTACTCGTGGCAGCCGAATGTTGAGGGGTGATGCTGGAAATATTCGCAGCTGGCAGATTCTCATAGGTGTTTGTCCCGAAACTGCTAGCGGCTGCAAAATTTGTTGTTGCCGGGAAATTCGTAGTTGCAGGGAAATTTGTTGTTGCAGGGAAATTGGTAGTTGTAGGGAAATTCGTAGTGCCGGGGAACAAGGCAGTTGAGGCAGGTTCGGTCTGGTTAAGTTGATAGCAATTGGAGTGGGTTCCGGGACTACTTAGGGGTCGATTTGAGGTAGGAATTAGAGGTGAGGTGCTGGCGGCATTGTTGCTGGAGAGAGTGGGAGAACTTGCTGGTAATCCATTTTGACTGTTGGTGACGAGAGCCATGCTGGAGTTGCTGCTGTGGCTTGTGAGATAAGTGCTGGGGAAATTGGAAGGTGATAAGGCGTGAGGGCTGGTGGAGAGGAGGACCTGCTCTGCGCGAGCTGCGGCGACTGCCTCCTCGTAGGGTGGAGGAGCTTCTCCTCGTGGAAAGTAATTGCCGGGTGGCTTCCAGAGCGGGTAACTGCCACCACAAGGCATGTCGTCCATTGGAACTCCATGCTGTAATCCTCCTCTTTCCAGGTAGCCCATGCTCCCCAGACTCCTCTGGTCCTCTGACACTTGTCGGTTTTGTCGTCCTGCTACGCAAACTGTAATTAAAGAGGTTGGGGTTTTTTAGTACATTGTCATTCATTTGTAATGAATGTTAATTTACAAAAATGAATTTGTAGTCAGAAATTTAATTAAGGTGCGGATTTGCTCGCTGGATCAGGGTTCGTGAATAAAAATTAAATACAACGTTTAAATTTAGAATTAATAAATTACAGATTTCGATTTATTCTGACTTTAAAATAAAAATACACTATTTAAATTAACGCTAATAAAATACCATTAGTGCGAAAACGAAACGGCACGAAATAAACGGATACGATACACGACATATACGACGACGATAAACGGTTTCGTGTCGAACGGGTTATAAAATCAGGGTAAAACCACTGATAATCGTTCGAACCTTTATTTCATTCTTACGCATAAGAGAACAATCTCAGTACTGAAAAGGACAGGAAAGCCTCGTTGAGATTCTCTTAGTAAAATAAAAGTTCGCCCTGAAAAGGTCGGATTCTCTTATGTCGACTTCGAGCGCATTTTCGAGAGTAAAACTCCTCGACGACCAAAGAGCGGGTAAGACCTCGCCCGTGTGGAGAGTAAAACTCTCCACCGAAGAATAAGACTCTTCTGGTCTTCTAGGGAGGGTAAGACCACTCCCGCGGCTCGTCGAAGACTGCCTCGAGCTCCGCGAAACACGCTTCTTTTATGCATTCGGACGAGTGAAGCCCTCACCAATCGTATTCGTGCCGCGCTTCACCCGCGCTCTGATTGGTTTGTCTTGAACCGTACTTTAAATTTCTCAGAACCGGTCATGCACGCGTCTCAAATTTCGCAGGGTGAAGAATTGAATATCTTTACACATTAAAAACTTTTATTTATTTCAAACTTGAATTTGAAACTTGAATTTGAAACTTGAATTAGAAACTTGAATTAGAAACTTGAATTTGAAACCTGAATTTGAAACTTGAATTTGAAACCTGAATTTGAAACCTGAATTTGAAACTTGAATTTGAAACCTGAATTTGAAACTTGAATTTGAAACCTGAATTTGAAACTTAAATTACAAACTTGAATTTCAAGCTTAAATTTCAAACTTAAGGCCATGTTCAGGGATCACAGCCGTTTTTTCGTTCAATTTTAGGTGCAAAAGGGGATTTTAAATTTTAAAAAAGGGGATTTTCTTCCATAAAAAGGGGATTTTTAAATGAAGAAAAAAAAGAATAAAACAGCGGTATTAAAAAATTTAAAAAAAATAATTTTCTATAGAATTTAAATTACTCAAGGTCATTATTTTAAATATTAAACCCATTTTAAGTATTTTGAAGAACCTTTGAATATTTTGAA
>WNHD01000929.1:0-23071 GCA_011057455.1 Ganaspis sp. Gsp50
TTCTCGTCTAAATTTGTTACTTTTAAGATAAGTCCCAATCTCTAGACTTCTTATCGCTGCAGAACCTTTTAACAACGTTTCAATATTTTATATCTTTCACAATTTATTTAAGAAATACAAATTATTGAACGGACTTCAGGACGTTACATGTATGTTATAAAAAAAATGTTTCCATAAATTGAGTCATTAATCGAAAATGGGGCTTCAATATATTCAATTATTTGGATAAAGGTAAAAATTAATCCTAAAATAATTGTTATTGTTAAGCTTATTAACAATTAATTATTATTAATATTATTAATATTATTAATATTAATATTATTAAAATTATTAAAATTATTAAAATAAATTAAATAAATTTATTAAAATAATTTTTAAATGCAAATTAAATGTTATATTAAATTTTAACTAATTTACAAATTGTACGTTTTAATTTAGACTCAATTGCGAATTTGGAAACTGCAGTTTTCAATCGTCTTTGTAAAATTTAACAAATTGCTTTTATAAAAATGTTTCGGTAATTATTATTTATTTTACAAAATTAAGTTCTGTTCTTATATAAAAAGTGTAAAAGAATTGTAATTGTTTAGAGAGTTATTTGATTGTTGCAATAAAATTTTAGTTTCTGAGGAGGGCAGCTGTGCTGTCGAAACTTTAAAAAAAGAGTTTTTTATTTTTCCAACCACATTGACTCGAGAAGATTGATAAAATTTTTTACAACTATATGTTTATATATTTAATTTAATCTCTAAAATCCTTGTTTCTCTCTTTCTCTTGCAAAACATCAAACGAACCTTTTTACAATCTTTATTTCAATACACGCAGCATATTACTGTCGCCAAAGTTCCGAAGTGACCGAAAGTGCAATAAATTGGGTGAAACTCTTGCCGTGAAGTAAATTTACGGACGCAATAAATCATTTCGTAATCAAAGTTAAATCTGAATGTGAGATCTGATGGAGCTGACATGTAGATGTACTTGGATATATACACCAAAGATCATAGAGGTGACAAGGCGTTTAACTGGTTTTGTTGAAACCAACTGACACATAGGTTGGAGTACCCGCGTAAATTGCAGGTTCGCGGTAGGGAAGTACCAACTTATCTAAATCGGAATCTGGAAATCAATGTCGCGTCTCGTATATACTCGAGCAACAACACTGGAAGCAGTGCCACTGGCAATAGTAAACCCAGGAGTAGCGTTGAGTGGAATAACGTCGAGTTGAATCGAGTTGGAATTGAACCGAACGCATCGTTCGGCAACGGATGGAAGAGAAGTGCTTTACTTGCCGTTCAATGAAAATCGGAATTTCGAGCACGTTAGGAGTGTATTGTCGACGAGGCCTGCCGTACCACTAACGCATAGCGAGACGAATTGTTCGACCAACTTGACTGTTAATTAATGTCGCTTCAACACGACGATAACCATGATTAAGAACCAACTTCCAGAAAACTCTAGAGAAACTCGCTTCATTAGCAGCATCATCGAAAACTAAAACTCATAATTGCCCTTTCTCCGATGCCTTCAAATTACCCAGATCTTCACTCCTCCTTGTTCTCGATTAAAATCCACACAGAAAACGGTTCAAATTTTGCCTAGTAAATAAAAATGTCTTAAATTTCAAAAATACGAGAATGCAGATGAATTTACTTTGAAAGATCAATGCCGAACAGAAAATGTTGGCAGAAAGAAAAGGAATAAATTTTTCAAGACAGAATCGCGTAACAAATGACCCACTTTGTGAAATTAGTTACTCTGGTTTAATTTAGCGATAAAGCGGCCAATGGAAAGCAATAACAGTAATATTCAAAACGAGAAGTTTGGCGTGCTTGGATGCGCATGATTGTCCTCATGGTTTTTGGTCGCTGGCTGGGAGAGGCATGGCGACGTAATGAATATATTTGCATATCGGAGCCGTTACCAAACTATTGCCGGTACAACGTTCGTTCCAGTGTTACAAGGTCGCCCGCGGCTGCCAAATATGCATGCATCTCGCCCCAGGGCCAACTATCCTCCGTCTGAACCACCCCTATGCATATAACACTCGACGGAAGATAGAATTGCCGATTAGTTTGTGAACTAGCTACAGTCGATACACTCAAGCCAACCACCAACCAGTCTGTCTCCTCTTTTGCAAGACAAAGTTCCAAAACTTAAGAACGAGCTTCTAACTTTTATTGACAACACTAAATGGAATCTTCCGCTCTTAATCAACCGTGAATCTTTACCCTAATTCAATAAAGAGAGACGTTCGTGATCGACAATAATCGCTTTTAAAATTTAGATCTTCGATAAGATTTTTATTTTCGAGGAAATTCTTTTGGTCTTTTTTATTATTCTTAGTTGTATGAATATTATTTTTTGGCGCAGAAACTTTTTTAGCGTTGTTTATTTTTTTAAGGGACACGATTCACAGGGAAAAGACCTCGAGAATGCTGTGAAAAAGTTCTGTTTTATCGATCGTTGATACGTAGTTCAGTGTGTTGTACGCAGGTGGCACTACTGCTTCAAAATGGTCGCACAGTATTTCGGCAGGTTGTAAACAAACAGTCCTGGTACTCTTTTCTGGTTCTGACTTTTGATTTCGTATACAAATACGAATTAAGTTTATTTAAAGGAAATACATAGCAGAAAATTAAATATTCAAATGTAAAATTGTATGAATTGATGTTCAAATTATCACATGTAAAAAAAATGCAAAATGTAGTTAAAATCCGTGTTTATGAAATGTATTGTAAAAGAAAAAGTTCGTAACGTTCGATACTAGTTTTGGTGAATCATGTGGAATGTTGAGAAAAGAAAGAGCCGTTGTCGCATCAAAATCTGTTTTACCGGTCGTTGGTTCTTAGTTCACTGTGTTGTCCACAGGTGTCACTACTGCTTCAAAATGGTCGCACTGTATTTCGGCAGATTGTAAGCAAACGGCCCTGGTACTCTTTAGAATTTGATTCTGACTTTCATTTCAACGAATACGAATTAAATTTAATTAATGGAAATGCATAGCAGAAGATAAAATATTCAAATGTCAAATTAAATAAATTGATGCTCAAATTTCCGAATGTAATAAAAAATGCAAAATGTAGTGAAGATCTGAGTTTATAAAAGGCATTATTAAAAAAAAGGTTGCAACGTTCGATACTAGTTTTTGTCGATGATGAGGAGTGTTGAGAAGATAAAGAATCGTCGATGCACCAAGTTCTGTTTTACCGACCATTGATTTGTAGTTCACTGTGTTGTCCACAGGTGCCACTACTGCTCCAAAATGGTCGCTCAGTATTTCGTCCGGTTGTAAACAAACGGTCCAGGTACTCTTTAGAATTTGATTCTGACCTTCGATTCGACGAATACGAATTTCATTTAATTAATGGAAATGCATAGCAGAAAATTAAATATTCCAATGTCAAATTGAAAGAATTGATGCTCAGATTACCAAATGTTATAAAAAATGCAAAATGTAGTGAAGATCTGAGTTTATAAAGGGTATTATTAAAAAAAAAAGTTTGCAAGTTTTGGAGGATGATGAGGAATGTTGGGAAGAGAAAGAGTCGTCGACGCATTATTTGACAACGTGAAAAAGGTGGAAGGTATGACAGGAGAAAGGGTTCTATATAGAGGCCTTTCGGACTTTAAAAGTTCGGTAATTGCCGAGGACACGTCTAGCGGGTAAAATCGAGCCGACCGCAGCCTTTGTGGTCTGCTTTTCCACCCTTTTTGTTCGGCCTTCATTTTCGGTCCTTGCTCGCTTGTAAAAGTCAGCATATTTCAACAAGAACCAGTGTGCTTTACCAGACTCTCCCTTGTCTACGAATAAATTCTCCCCTATTACACTATCAACCCTCTCCTCTGACGAGCAGCAAAGGTCGGTTGCTCTTTAGGCTAAAAAATTTTCTGCATGGGATTTCGATGGCGCTAACAGGAGAGATCGCCAAACCAACTGGAATTGATATGGTCTCAGGGAAAGGGAGGCTGATATAGTCGAGGCTTGGCTGGAGAAATTCGATGGGGATGGGGGCAGCAAATGGGACGTTGGTCACGGCGCAATCTAGCGAAATTAAAACTCTAATTTGACCGGACAATATCCAATTACAAAGCGCGCTTGGATATTAATTCCTGGCTTTTATTTCCGTTTGTTCTGCTCACCCGGCGGCAACTCACTCTCTTCTTCGGGGCAAACTTCCCGCGTTCTATTTCCACCTGCGATTGGTCACGCCATCGTTATTTTTCGATTAGTCCCAATTGTTTTTATTGCCGGCATTTTTGCTCTTCTTTTTCGTTTTCTTTCTTATCAAAAGTAGCCTGTGCAAATAAAAACTCCTAAATGCTTCAATTCCTGCATCAAGTGAAGGGGATAAAATTCTTTTCAACGTTGATTAAATGTATTTTTGGTGAGTTTGTTACCGAAAGTAACAATGATGGTACTGTAAATAGAGTGATAATAGAGTACATTAGTTGAATGTTATTTTCGAAATGCAGATTCATTGGAAAAACAAAAAAACAAACAAAACATTCGTAAACAAAAATAGAGTAAAAATATATTTCACTAAATAAAAAAATATGTTTAATTAAAAAAAACAAGGACGGTTTTGTTGGGTTATTTCGAGATTCTCGGAGAAATCTGTTATGAAGGACAATATAGTGGAGAAATTCCATGAACGGTGCAATTTGGTCTAGTGTTTTGTGAGAGAGGGTGCAGAAAAATGCGTCTTTATTGGCTGGTCTTATCCAAGACCGTTCGTCTATGAAATGCCTTCTTCTATCGAATCAAGGTGAAATCACCTAAATTCCAAGAGAATTTAATCAGAACTTGAGTCTTCCCTTCAGCGGCCTGTGATGCTTTTGTACATTTGAGGCAGCAGGCGGACAATACCTTTACGGTACATAGTTGGTTTACCCATCACGTATGTGGTTCGGTCGAGATCCTTCTTGCTGCCTCAGTCTCGCTCCTTTCGCATCTCAACTGCTAGTTCTCGATTCCTGATTGGTTTTTCTGCAGAAGTGTTACAAAATACCTCCCGAACGGAAAAGTATTGCTTGTAAAAATAGAAAACACCTTTTTTTCTTGAAAAAATGCTGCAAAATTGCTTTTACGAACTTGAAATTGTTATCGTTGTTTTTGAACTGAATTGTTGAATCGATATTTTGACAAATATCGTTCAGAAAACAGGATGCAGATATCTTTTTGTCAAGAAAAAATTATTTCACTAAAAAATGACAAAAGGTTCAGTATAGTCAAAACGTAAGAAAAACATTCTTTCCTTATTCTTTTCTTCGTCTTTATTAAAATTCACTTCATGGATGCACTTTTTGGAAAATGATTACTTTTATTTATTATTTTCATATCTGAATCGACGTGCTTGCGTTTTTTGAATCCTGTACATTGAATGATATTGAGTGATAAATTCTGGAATATATTATTACAATTATTTTATATTATTTTTATTATTTATTATATTATTATTATTATTTTTATATTATTAATTATTTTGAAATCTACTATTACAAGTCTTTCGAATTTTTTTAATTACATTTTTAAATTAAAATTTTTTTAATTTTTCTTAAAAAGCTTTTTGGTGTTAAAAAATTGTTTTTGAATCTTTTTGAAAATGCAATGGTACTTGGGGTTTAGATTTAATGCACTTATTATTAAAGTGAAATTGCAGAAGGAGGAACATCACGTTCGTATCTTCTTCTCGAGTATTCGGTTTCGTTGGCCCGATCAATTTTACAAAAGAGAGATGTAGGCCCGTAGCTTCGAGACACGCTTGTTTCGGAATAAATAGATAGTGCCGATCGCTGACTGAATACGAAGCAGCCTTTGACTCGCCTTTTTCGAACATAAAATGTTCCTTTTTATTTAGCGTCATTGTCCTCTATCTTGAAAGATATCTTGCTGAGTAGATTTACTGTGAGAGCATCTTTCCTTAAAAGATAAATTAGCTGATGAAATTCATATACCTTAATCCTTCTATTCTAGTTTCTTTGAGAATTCAATTTTCGTCAAAGTGTTCAGAGCTCATAAAAATATATATCTTAAAATAAAAATGGATCTGTCACATTGACGAGCGTGATTGCATCCTTTTTATGATAATGAACTTTCGGTGTAAGGTCTCTTGAAATATGTAAATTATTTTTCTTGCTTTTTCATCTTCTATATAAATTGACGAAAAAATTCTTTCTTACTTTTTTCTCTTCTGCACAATAAATTGACAAAAAAATTAATTTCACAAAAAATGTTTCGTAATTGTTTTAGTAAATAATATTGCTTCCTCATCGAAAAAGTATTGATTGTTTTTCTTTTGAACATCTACTTTTTATTTTTTTGTTGTTTTGCAAATTTATTTTTTTATTAAACATTTTTTCCATATTGCTTTTTCGTTTATTTATTTTTTGTTTATTTCTTTCTCGTTTATTTCTTTTTCGTTAAACGTTCCTGTTTCTTTTAAACATTTATTTTCTTTTCGACAACTGTTCGCTTAAGTATTTCTTTCTTGGTTAAAAATGTCTATTTCGTTTAAATATTTCTGTTACTTTTGAGCATTTCTTTCTAGGGAGAAATATGAGTATGAAGTTATACTTCAGCTGACATATTAATGCAGTCGTAATCAAAGAGATGTCTTTTTGAAGTTGTTAGACGCAGACGATTGAAAGGAATTTCGTTGAATAGTGTACGGACTTATTCGGCGAAAATTCAATCATTGAAATGCGATTGAGGTAAAATGGAAATTCCACGTTGCTTTTCAGTCACGCGTTCCTGTAGGTTTTCACAGTTGAACGTACAATTTATATATGCCTCGTAAAAATAAAATGCTCTTGAGTAATTAAAATAGTAATAAAAATTCCGCATTAAACTTCAATTGAAACTCTTAAAAGGGCTTTTTAACGATTTACTTTTCAAAGTAATTGATTTTGAATCAAGTGACTTTTCCTCAAGAAAGTGACTTTCCTTCAGACAAGTGACTTTGCTTCAAGCAAGTCCTTTTTTTGTATTTTTTTTACTTCTTCATTTCCAGTATTAGTACTGACTTCGATTCTTCAAAGTTTTAATTCTCTGCACGTTTCGGTTTTCAGAAAATTGTTATTTTAAAGTTGTTTGTTTCTTTAATGAATAGAAATAGTAGAAATGTCTTAGTTTATTATTATTTTTAATTTCTCTTAACGAGTTGACTAAAACGCTTAAGACAGTTATTGTAGTTGGTTCGAGCTGGAAATCTAAATGTGTGTACTGGTCAGTTCTTGCAAGTAAATATTAGTACAGTACCTCTGGCCTCAGGTAGTTAAAGATCGAAATTGGAACAGACATTTGAGTTTACGAAAATTACCAACTGATTGAAATATTTTAATTATTTTTACAATCAAATGAAAAGAAGAGTTAATCCAATGAAAAGAAAAGTTCATTCAATTCAGTGAAAAGAAAAGCTAATTCAATTTAATGAAAAAAAGTTAATTCAATTTATTAAAAAAGTTAATTCAATTTATTAAAAAAAGTTAATTTAATTAAATGAAAAAAAGCTAATTCAATTCAATGAAAAAATCTAATTCAATTCAATGAAAAAAAAGCTAATTCAATTCAATGAAAAAAAACAAATCCAATTCAATGAAAAGACAAGTTAATTCAATTTAATGAAAAATTAATTAATTTCAATTAAAACTAGGTACAAATTCAAACATACCGATGAATTTAAACGTACATATAAATTAAAACATGTATATCAAATAAGTATATCAATGTGAACACATCTATCGATTGTAAACAAACTTATCAAACAAAATTGTGGTAAAAAAATGTTTAAATTGACTGGCTTTTAGTATAAGGCCGCACTCTCATTTATTTCCTTTCACTTCGTTCGTTGAGCTTTTCTTTCATCTTTTCTTTCTTTATTCTTCTCTTTATCCCCTATTCATTTCTCTCACGCGCAGTACCTCATCGACTCTTGTCCCTCTGAGAGGGATAAATGGAACTTTTTCAGGGTTTGAGTACATTTTTCTTTTATCTCTCTTTTTCAGTAAAAACGGCTGTCCTTTACATACTTGTACGTACTGTGCAGTAACTTTACCGTAACTCGAACCTCATTCACTCTCACGATATGCTAACGAAGCTTGCACCTTTTTCTGTTGCTGCGCTAAATCGTGAAAGGTGAAACTTTCAAACTCGCTTTCATCAGGATTGCGGTTCAACGTCATTGCTACTACTCTCTACCTTTTAAAACCTGAAAAAGCTTAAAAGCTGCAAGAGTCGAGTTCGTCAATCTTAGCTTTCCTTTTAGTTCGCCTTTACTAAATCGCACAAGAACTATACTCAAAGGCACCACTTTTAAAAAAATCTTTTGCCCTAGAAAATTCGATATATTTGTTTTTTGCTCGAGTCATTGTTCAATCAATTGTAGAGCTCAATCTGTTAATCAACTAGATTTACTTTAAACGAAAGAGTGACTTTTTTAAGTTTTAAGTTTTTTTTTAAATTTAAGTAATATTTATTAATTAATTTAATTATTAATAAGATTTTTTTTTATTACATTTTCATCAATAATGAGAGTGTATTTATATTTATTTTGCTTCCTCATAGGGAAGCATTGTTTATTATTATTAAAATTATTTTGGTTCGCAATATAAAAACATGGACACGTGTGCAGACTTGCAACAATTTTCGGACCAGATTTTTTTTGCGTCAAGTTACACTAGGGAGTTCTAGTAGCTGGAGGTATTCAATATTCAGTAACTTTGCCAATTTATCCATGGAAGCGTTCTAACCTACACTTTTCCATACCTTTCCATTTTCTATCAAAATTTATCTAGGATAGTAAAAAGTTCATATTCGAATTGTAAAACGAAATTTAAGAAGTTTCGTTGTTGTTACATAAAGAGAACGACAGTTTCTCTTAATTTTCCTTGTATTCGTACGAGATGTTAAATTTTATAAAGAATGATTTTTTCACGATTTACATGCATATTATATAAGAATATTGGATTTAAGTCTTTGAAATATTTAAAAATAGCGAAATTTTTCATTGCAATATTTCAATTGAAATATTTGTACCGCTTCATTTCGACTCTTTAAAGCTTAAAATTTTACATAATAACGTTCTTATTTATCCAAAACGAGCATTGATGTATTAGCACGTTGAAAATTAATATGCTTAATATGTCTGCGAAATTCCGTCAAGTTTTTTATATGCTAAAAGGCTCCACCGAGAGAAACCATCAAAACTCCAAACCATTTCCAAAATATTTTAAACACTCTCCCAGTTTTACAAAACATTAAATTGTACATTTTTCAGTTTCAAAATATTAGTCCTCAGAAATGAATTTAATCACTTAAGTTATTACTATTTTCAAGATTCAAGTATTCAATTGAGTTCATTTTTATTAAAGTTCATTGCATTTATTTTCATTTGGTTCGATTGATATTAGTCAAGAGGAAAGAAAATGGACACATCGGCGAGTTTTTATGTGCGAGAAGGGTGACGTTATAACTGGATTGATTGGAGATAAGTCGCGGACAAATCCTTAGAATTCCTTGGACCGTATCATTCCACGTTATTTTTGTTCATAGGCGCCAAAATGCGAAATAAGAAGAAATATTCCAGTGTCGCAAAATTTTCAAAATTACTTTCTTATAATTATCTTTTCTACATATATAGCATACAGAATAGATAAAACAATGCATTCTACTCATACAATTGAAATGAAATGAAATTTGATCAAACATTAAACAATTCTTAAATCTAAAACGTTTGTAGTCAAAATATGAACCCTAAAATTAAATTATTAAATCATTTGCATATAAAATATGTTTTATCATAATATTATTATATCATTTGAAAAATTGCAATAAATCACTATTATTATATAATTTATTTGCTTAATCTCGCAATTTTTGAAATAATTATTTTATCTTTTTTATTGTCTTGTTTCTAACATGAGTTTTTGTTGACAAATTACTATTTCTTTCAGAAACTGTGCACTTTTTTTGAACATAATAAATCAGGATAGTTTGAATAATTATTTAATTTGTGATTTAGTTTGTATACTTATTTGCATTTTATTTATTTGTATTTTATTTTATTTGTAAATTATTTCATTGTACTGTATTTAATCTGTACATTACTTTATTCGTACATTATTCAATCATATTAATTATTATTTATTAATTGTTATTTCAATTTAATCATTCAATTAATATTATTAAATTAATTTATTTCCTTAACGCAAATTTGTTATTACTTAGTCTTTGAGGCAATTTTTTAAAAGAGAATTTTTAAGTAAAGAGAAGTTGTGTTTCTTTTGCTTACGCCATTGAACCAGACTTGGATTTGGGATACATTTAGAGCTCAGAAATCGGATAATGTGGTTCGTGAGTGTGACAGTTTCGAAGTGTTGATAGTCTCTAGTCGACCAGCATCCGAAGTTTCGCCCTTCTGCATGTAACATTACCTCTCTAAACTCCTTTGAATATATTCATGCCATGATTACTTCGCTAATTGTATCCACTCTCTAAATTATTATTAATTACCCGTTATCATCACTTCCTCTTTGAGAATGATGATAATTGAATGCTCATAATCAAATTTGGAGTTTTCCACTTTCATTTTATTTAATTTCATTCCTATTTCACTTTCACTTCCATTTTACTTTCATTTCATTTCCATTTTTCTTCTATTTCATCGAGATTTCAAATTTGCTTCATATTTCTATTTAATTTTCATCTCACTTTTACGCTCGCTTTTGCAATGCGAAGATTTATCAAATTCCAAATGATTCGAATACTATGGTAAATAGACTTCAAGGTTTTTAATTTTAATAATTTACTATCGAATAACATATTTCGTTGTGTTATCAACTATAACCAATACTTTTATTATTTTATTAATTTTTTTTATAACCTTCTTTCTTTTTATTTATTTTAAATTTATTTTAATTGATTAAGAATTGGTTATTGGCTGATTCTTAGGATTAAACTATTAAAAAGCACCAAGTTATCTTTGCGTGAACCTCCAGAAGATAACTAAACTGGAATTTAATTTACTACACTTGGTTTCATTTTATTTCAAATTGACAAACTGCGCTCAATATTCTGATTGGAGAGCGTCGAGAAAAGGAGCAGCAGAAAAATCAGGAAACACATTTAAACAACACTGTTTAGAGAACAAGAAAGGAAACTCTTGATTGATTGAAATTATTATTATAGAAATTACAAGGCCGAATGCCTGAGTAGGCGAATTCGGGCTAAGGGTCTGAATTAAAATAACGAAATCAATGTTAAAGCGTTTTTAGTCATTCGCGAGCACTGATTCTACTAAGTTTGCAGGAAACCACTCCTTATTTAATTCAATTTTTTATTAGAGGAGCTCACCCGTAATTCGGCGACTTCCTCGGTAGTCTCCGCGTTCCACCATGATTTTATTTGCCATTTAAAATTGAAGGAATCTAGGAAACAAGTTGCTAGGTTGAACACCAAAACGAGAGTTGCCAGGAAGCACACCAAGAAGGAGTGACGCGGTTCAGTAAAGAGTCTGGTTCATCAACACACGGCGCTAACATCGCCGTGTTGAGTATTGTCACTTCCACTGTTACCGACAGTTGGCGTAACGTTCAAATTGATCGGTGGTCGGCCGATTACGATGATGGTAAAGGCGGCAACTCTGTTGCCTAGAGTCCAAAATGGCGCCGACTGCGAATTTGACATTTTGTAAACACGGGTCAGCAGCTGATGTTATCTCTGGTACTAATGTGAAAATCGGGACTCACATCTGAGATTTGAGTACAAAAGCGATGATTCCACGAAGTTCCAGAAAGAGATGTCATCGGAGAACTCAGAAGAAGGTGTTGAAGAGGCGACCTCGCCTCTCGAAGACGACAAGTTGACAGTTGTTCAGTGCGTGTGGAGAGAGGATTAATTAAATTAATTAATTCTTATTTTGCCCTAGTTCGCCGGTTTGACAAGTTGGCAGAGAGGTGAGAATACAAATAAAATGATTTCTTTTGTTTTAGAACAATTTAACAGAAAACATGACGCGAATGAAATGACGAGTTTTAAGGTTAAGTCAAACCATAACAAAAGTGAAAATTATAAATTGAGTTTCACAATTCGCCGAGTTTTGTTCGGCTGCCACAGCTGCCTTGAATAGTTTGACTCTCATCTTGATGTTTATAAATTTTACGTGTTTTGCGTGAAATTAATCGAAATAATAATTAATTTGTACACTGTAAAATTTTAGCGCGTTACACAATTTTTTGATGAAACTTCTACAAGCGTTAATTTAATTGTAAGACTACGGTTTAATGCAACGATTGTCCACGATTTACTATTGCGCCTGCGTCGAATTAACTTCCAAGATGGCCGTTTTCCTTTAAAGAGTTGTAAACATAATGGCATGTCACTGTTAAACCCTCTTACTCTTGTAAATTTGGGACACAAATTCACATTCATTTTAAGTGAATGATCTGGTTGAACGTAAAATGTCCTCAGTCCTCAGATATTCATTAAAATGAAAGAATTCTTTGAATAACATTTTTTTATTAATTTTTTTTTCTCTTGATTCATCTAACAAATTTCCTCTAATTCCCATTTCTGTCCCAAATATCCCTACAAAAAATTCGCAAAGAATTTGCAAAGAATTCATAAATTCCTAAAGAAATGTCGTTATTTGTCCAGTCTGGAAAAAATTTAATCATAAGAATTTGAAGGGTTTAAATCAATTAGGATCTGCATGAGTGGAGTTGACGAAAACTGATGAAGAATAGCGATGGGCAGGTGGCAGAAAGAGAAAGAGAGAGAGAGAGAGAGGGCTGAAAAGAGGTTTGGGGTGGCGGATTAGACACGGCAAGTGAGAGAGAAACAGTGGGAAAGGGAAAGAGAGTTTGGGGAGGGTTCTGTGGATTAAATTTGCGCGAGTGTGTCGTACACCATGAATATGGAAAGCCTCGTTACTATACGCCTCGTTCTCGCGTATACTATAAAACACTGTAGCAACCCAGTATGAACACACTAGACACCAGCTCGGTCCCGCCGCGACGCGCTGTTGGTTTTATCGTTTAACACGGAGTTACCGTAAATTTCGCTAGGAGAATACTGGTCCGTCTGGCTGTTACTTTGGTCGGATGTTAATCCCGAAATGGTACTTTCTGTATATATCGAGAAAACAGGACCTGAGGGGAATCGGAAAAACCATAAAGTTGTCTTCCTCCTTGACAAATCATTCCGCTCAAGATTCCAAATTATTGCGTCCTGTACATTTTTCCTTCTCTTTCATTCAGCCAGATACTTATCTTTGTCCACAATATAAAGTCTCTTCTGCAAAAAGTTAGAATTAAAAAATGCAACTAAAATAACAGCGAAAACTAACAAACAAAAAATTAACAATAGTTTTGTTACAAAGTTGAGACTGCAAACAACTGTATAAAATGTAAATTGTGATCAAAGAGAAAAATCGTTTACAAATAGAGAATGTATAAAATATATAATGTTAGAAAATAGTAGAAATTATCTATGAAAGGAGGATGTAAGAATGCTGAGTTTAATTGAAGTAAAATTAGTTATAAATAGAGGATGTGAAAGTGCGAAGTTTAATTACAGTAAAAATTAGTTATACAGTAAAAAAATTGAAAAGCAGACAGTAGAAAACTCTAGCATAGTCAGACAAACGCTGCAAAGAAGATTTAAAACTATTCAGTAGAAAAAGCTAGCATACTCAGACAAACGCAGTAAAAAAGATTTATAACCAGTCAATAGAGAAAGTAAGTATAGTTAGACCAACACAATCAGACAAAATTAAAAAGTAGAAAAAACAGTCAGAGTCAAACCAACACAATAAGACAAAATTAAAAAGTAGAAAAAACAGTCAGAGTCAGACCAACACAATAAGACAAAATTAAAAAGTAGAAAAAACAGTCAGAGTCAGACCAACACAATAAGATGAAATTAAAAAGTAGAAAAACAGTCAGTCAGAGTCAGACCAACGCATTAAGAAAGATTTCAAATTAATTAGTAGAAAAAGCTACTAATAGTCAGACCAACGCAGCAAAGGAGGTGGAAAAAAAACAGTAGATAAAACGAAAATTTTTAGACCAAATGAAGCATTAGCTTGCTTTTTCTGCTGTCTCATTTTAAATCTATTTTTTCTTCGTTGGTCTGACTATACTTGCTTTTTCTACTGAATGTTTTAAAATCTCTCTAACTCCATTAGCCTCACTATATATTTACTTTTTCTACTGTCAGATTTTAAATCTATCTTATTGCGTTGGTCTGACTATGATTGCTTTTTCTCATATCTGACTTTTAATCCTACTTTGTGCGTTGATCTGACTATGCTTGCTTTTTTTACTGTCTGACTTTTAATCCTTCTTTGTGCGTTCGTCTGACTATGCTTGCCTTTTCTACCGTCTGGTTTTAAATCTTTCTTGCTGCATTTGTCTGACTATGTTTTCTTTTTCCACTGTCCGACTATTAATCCTTCTTTGTGCGTTCGTCTGACTGTTTGCTTTTTCTATTGATTTGTTCTAAATCAGTTTTACTTCTTTGGCTGACTATCTTTGCTTGTTCTACTGTCTGACTTTAATTCTTTCTTACTGCGTTGGTCTGCATATGTTTGCTTTTTCTACTATTTGGATTGAAATCTTCCTTACTGTAGAAAGAGGCTGTAAAAATGCGAAGTTTAACTAAAGTAAATATTAGTTATATAAAAAAGTATGCAAAAATGCGAAGTTTAATTACAGTAAAAAATATTGTTAAAAAAGAAAAGGCAAAAAGTATATATATTTTTTTGAAACAAAAAATAATGAATCGCAAAAATTAAAAAGACAGATTTGATCTAGTGATTTGAAATAAAATTTCAAAAATTCTTTCAAAAATTTTTGTTCTGTAGAAATGTTAGATATAATAGTGGCTTAATGCAAACTTTTAGTGCGAGCAAAACTGAACAGAAGCAATTATATACAGGCGGCAATTTAATTCCATTTTAATCATGAGTAGGTTACAAAATTTGTTGCAAGGTAATTGAGTGTCCCGATTAAATAACGCGACCGTCGCTTGAACTTTTTGTTTTCTACTTACAGTGTTAGTCAGACAAAGCAATAGTTTACGTGCTTTATGTGACTCGAACTGTAAGTAGAAAACAAGAAGTTCGAGCGTCGGTCGCGTTATTTGATCGGAACACTCAATTGTGCGAAAATGGGGACTATTAATTAGGGTAATAATTAGAGTTTGGGTGAGAATATGAAAGAAGTTTAGTGCATTAAATTAAAGAGGTTGTTAAGATTCTGCTCTCATTTCCGACTGAATCTTGTAGAAAGTCGTAACTTAGTAATAGCAAAACCAGCAGATTGCGACCATTGCTGTTAGTAACACATTCAAGCTTTCGGGATTATATTCATTACTTAGAAGGTAAATCGTTACTACTAACGTGCATGCATGTCTATTGCAATGGCTATACGCTAGAAACGTTAAACATTGGAATATTAAATGTAATCGCATTAAATCCTTTTGAATCATTAACTGACTTATCTTCTTATTAAAGTGCAAGACCTTAAACCCTTTTATGTTCAATTAAACTATTCATCACATGTAGTTGATTATTTAACCTGCAATAGATTATTATTTTTTGTTTTCAAATTGTATTTGTTTTTATTCAAATTCCTGTAATTAGTATTTTAGAGATTATTTTAAAATTAATATTTGATTTGACTTGCAAAAGATGATACATATAAGATTTCGATTTTAATATTTAGTTTCAGATTTCAATTTTAATGCTTAGTTGTTTCTTTAAATTTTTAGTTCTAGTTTTCAAGATTAATGTTTAGTTTTAGATTTTAATATTTAGTTTTAGAAATTAATTTTAAAATTAGGTTTGAGTTTCAATTTTAATGATTTTAACCAGATTGCAAGTTTGATCGTTAATCGTAGATTGAAATTAAATATTATAAATAAATAATTAACGATGTTTTAAAGATGAAAGCGTGGTTTGTGAAATTAGCTTTTTGTTAAATGATAAAAGTTTTGCTGAATTCGAGACACTTGTGGTATTATCGCTTGCGGCGGAACGTCAAAGGATGATAAATTGCTATCAGTACAAAGCAGTCGAATTATGCATTATATAAGGTCAGGAATGTCAATCAAACTTCATCGCAGTTAGTCGAACATGGTGCCCCTCAACGTTATTAATGACGAGTTATTATCAACTTTATTCAAAAAAGATTCTATGCACCTTCAAAGATTTCTCGCAATTTTATAAGTTTCGATTGCAGAAAATAGCTTCACTTAAATCATTATTTAAACGGCATACAAATATTTCATACTTTTTTAAACAAATTGATTTTCAAATAAACGTATTTTTTAATACGGAGTTTTAAATACACGTGGTATTAAATACACGTAGTTTTGTATACACCTAGTTTTAAATACACGTGTTTTTATAAGAAGAAAATCAGAATTAAATCAGATCTAAATTTCAAATTTCAAAAAAAGAACAAAAATCAAAACTAAAGAGAAAGAAAATCAGAATTAAATAAGAAGAAGAAACCCAGAGTTAAAAGGATAATTTCCAATTGAGTGTATTATTAAATACATGCGCATTTGGAAAATAAAGACACAATTGTGAGAGAAATCTGAAAAATTGTTGCAGAAGCGATGCAACGTTTGCACAGGGTTTAGGTAAATGATGGTGGTTGCCACAGAAATTTAGTGGTATAATTTTTCAAAAGCTTCGTCTTACACACTTTCCTTTCCTCTTTTCACTCTTTTACCTTCTTCCTCTTTTCCCTCACTATCCATCCAGCGAAGGAAGGGAGTAAATGATTTCCAAGTAAATTGCGATGTGGATGCTGAAATTCACTTGGGTCCAGCAACCTCGATTTTTCCTGCACGCAATTTCCACCAGGAAGTCACTAAATTGGAACAGCAAATAGGAGCTTTTGACATGGAACATTAAAAACATATATTTTTAATGCCTGATTAACGTTTGTAATTAATTGGTTCATTTTATTATTTCTTGTTTTATTATTTCTTGTTTTATTATTTCTTGTTTCATTATTTCTTGTTTTATTATTTCTTGCTTTATTATTTGCTGTCTTATTATTTCTTGCTTTATTATTTCTTGTCTTATTATTTCTTGTTGTATTATCTCTTTTAACTTTTTACACAATTTTGGAAAAGGTTGTATTTCAATCGTATTTGTACCCAAAATAAATCCAAAAAATCCAATCTGATTATGATTATTGTAAAAGTAAACTATTCATTTTTTTCCTACTAAGCTTTTATAATCCCTGATTCAATCTCTGAAAAATTGCAAATATTTTTCAAAGAGAAAGTTTGTAATTTTTAAAATATCTGGTGGTCTTTTTGAAATTGAAGAAATTTGTCTTTTGAGATGACAAATTTTTTCTGCTGTTGGTGGTAACTTCTTTTTTTTAATAATCACACAGACTTTGGGATAAACTCTTGGCTTTTTTGACGTATCTCATGAGTGTTCGAGGCTGATATGAGCATCATTCCCATCCTCCCTCTTGCTCTTTTCCTTCACCTTCTCAAGGAGTTAGATGCGCGTCTACGAATAACCTGTGATTGATTCTACAAAAACCCACACGTTTCTTTATTCGTGGGTCGAGAGCAGTCAAGACGCTTAGTACAAATTGAAAAATAAGTTACACGTGTCCACTCTGGCACGCCCACTCTCACCCTCAAATCGAATCTCACCCGCTTTCCTTTCTACCAAAAGCTCAATTGATTTTTTATTACACAAAGCCTCAGAAAATTGTTTAGCAAATATAAAATTCGGGTAGAATCTTTTATGCACAATCTTTCATGCACACATTTTTATATGTGCACTTTTTTATTTGCATTATTTTATGTGCACTTTTTATACACACTTTATTATGCACATTTTTTTATACGCACTATTTTATGCACATTCTTTCATGCACACTTCTCACAATTTTCACACAATTGTTAATGTACACTTTCTTAAAGATTTTGTAAAAACATGTTTGCAGAATTTTTGAAAAGATAGTTTATGTAAAGCAATATGATAAGCAATCATAAATGTAAAGCAATCATAAAAATATGATTTATTTTATTACATACGACAAGAGTCGATTAATTTTCTTGATAATTAAAAATTGGGAATGAGAGTTTATTTATCGTTTCATTCACAAGCTTCGTATTTCGAAAAAGATATTTAACGACTGCTGGAAAATGACTATAATTCACGACAGTGATTTTGAAAATGAAGAATGTAGTTACATTGGAGTTTTGTTAAATAAAATAGCACTGAAAATACCAAGAGGAAATTATCGAATGCATTTGATTCGTTGAATTCATTGAATAATACACATGCTTTATAAATTTTATTTTGCTTTATCACACCTATAGCTAGTACTTTATTATTATCCTGGCGACTGTTAGGCTTTCAGGAAAATTTCCATTGAGGTGAATTTGTAATTTGATTTATACGTGCGCGATGCATTGTGGTTGCATCCAGCTTGGTCGTGCTCGGTTATGCTTTATAGATATTTTATGTAGGCAAGAGGTATATATTTCGAACGACCCGTGCATACGCCTGCCTACGGGCACGATACAGTCTATATTTCTCAAAGAATAAAGAGAACTCAAAGATCCAAGCTTCTTTCCTCTCTCATCTTTTCATCATCTCGTTTTTTATTTATTCTATATACACTCAATGAAAACTATTTCCTCTTGTATACTTTATATTATTGCCACTTTCTTTCACCAAAGATCCACTGAATCTCGAAATAGACTTTATTCGATTGAAAAATTCATCCGGAATTTACACTAACATGAAGAAAACAAGTTTTTTGTAAACGGAAACGGAAATCCAAGTTCAAAAATGAAAGTGAATAAGCAACATAAAGAAGTGTCAAATAAAAAAAATAGAAAAAGAGAAAGAAAGGTATGAAAAAATAAAGAAAGAAGACCAGAAAAATGTAAAATTAAAAAGAATTGGAAGAAAAGATGCGAAAAATGCTTGGGAAGATTGAACCGGTTGAGTAGAGATGATTACTTTAAAGACGACGGCATTAATTAATTAAAATTAATGAAACCAGAGGAACGGCGTCGTTTAGCGTGTTAGTGTACGAGAGTTATTTGCGCTCAGGGGGTGAAAATCAAGCGATTCAGGAAGATGACGAGGCGTCTTTTTTTGTCAATTAATAAATGATTAATTACTAGGACACTTTGAATGCAAGTTAGTGAACGCTTTACCTTTGACGCTTCCGCTCTTGAGACAGGTTTAACCGACTTAACACCTCTTTGAAATATTCAGTGACTGGTTTCATTTTGTTTTAGCCTGTCAGGGAAATTTTATGCCAGGCGAAAATTCTATCGAAGAAGATTAGAGTATTTTAGTGAGAGTAGCGTTGTGATTAAAGCTTTACTCGTGAAATGAGTTTTACTGAGCAACAAATTAACGCAATTTTCAAAACAAACGACCTCGTCTACTCGACACTGCTTTATCCTGCAACTTTAATATCAGATTTGCTCGTTTTTCACGAGATTTCTCTTTCGCAATAATACACTGCCAGAAAATATTTCAACAAATTAGGCTAAAATCAATATCAATCAATTGTTCGGGCTTGAGATTGCTTTTTAATTAAAATTAAAAAAAGTCTAATGGAATGAAAGTTTCAATTAATGTTTTATTAGTTAACAGACACGATTACTGCTTCTGATGGATGGAGGGTACAGACCGATGTTGCTCTGTCCCATTGCGGTTTTAATCCAATGAACTCGTTTAACTGTGAGCAATTTACACTGGTAAATATAAAGTACCCTCGATCGTTTAAACACATCGGGAATTACATTTTTTTCATCCATTGCAAATTTACGTATTCCGAATTTACAAACTTGTACAAATCTTTATCAATCTTTATCTTTTTTATCAAAGTTTAATAAATCCAATTCGATCCGCAAATCAATCAAAATACAAGTGTTCCAAATTTCAGCTCTTTAGGTCAAACAGTGCTTTTTGTTTTACGTGACAGTTCTTTTTATTGTCTGATTTTTGGTGAAAAAGATGTTTGTTTCCATTTGGGAAAAATTCTATTTTCATTCATTTTCATTCTAAAAAATCGCACATTTTTAATAAAATAATTAATAATTTTATAAAATAGAGCTCTCATTATTGATGAGAATGTAAAAATCCAGTGTTATAAATAATAAATATTTTCGATTCATTTTTTCGCTAGACTTGATCAAGTTGCAATTAGAAGTGCTGATTATCAATAAAGTTGCAATTTTTCTGATGGGGAGTTTTGAATGGAGTGAAAGCATTCGAAAGTAAAGAGAGGGGGGAAATCGCTAGACAGGGTTGATTCCTTCGATTACGAAGGGTTGCCTCGCTACAATTTCTGTAGTGAATAATTCAAGGTTAGCCTAAAGGGCGCTGTTCGCTTTAAATTGTGCATCTCACTCCCACAGGATCGTATCTCGGAGCCCTCGTGGCCCGAGGCTGTTCCACCCTATATTTCAATCAGTGTTCTTGACAGGGCGCTCGACCTCTCTATCTCACTGCTTTCTACTTCCTCGCCTTGCCGTTCCGTGTTCTACCTCTTAGGCGGAAGAATCATTTCTCCTCCCACGACAAATTAATCGGCTGTTACGCAAGAAAGATTAAACCCTGATATTCTCATCGATTACCCTTATTACTATAAATTTCATAACAAATTCAGGCGACATTCTTATTTTTTACTTCCAACTATTCATGTCGAAAAGAGACATTTTGAATTTTTTATTTTTGGATTTGAAAAGGAATTATATATTCAGGGGATAATATTTAGGAATTCAATGTTCAGGGGATAATTTTTTTGGAATTAATTATTGAGGAGGTAATGTTTAGGAATTCAATATTTTGGGGATGATAGTTAGGAATAAAATATTTTGGGGACAATATTTGGGAATTAAATATTGAGGGGATAATATTTATGAATTAAATATTGAGGGGATAATTTTTACAAAAGTAATATATACGGGATAATATTTAAAATTCAATATTTAAGGGATAATATTTATGGATTCGATATTTAGAGGATGATGTTTACGAATTCCTTACTTCCAAATATTCTTGTCGAAAAGAAATATTTTGAACGTTTTACTTTTGGATTTGAAAAGGAATTACATATTCAGGGTATAATATTTAGGAATTCAATATTCAGGGGATAATCTTTTGGAATTAAATATTCAGGGGGTAATGTTTAGGAATTAAATATTTTGCGAATGATATTTAGGAATATAATGTTTTCGGGATACTATTTAGAATCAAATATTGAGAGGATAATATTTATGAATTAAATATTGAGAGTATAATATTTATGAATTAAATATTGAGAGGATAATATTTATGAACTTAATATTTACGGAATATTTAAAATTCAGTAGTTAAGGGATAATTTTTAGGGATTCAATATTTAGGGGATGGTGTTTAGGAAATAAATTTGAGAAAGTAAATAGATATCAAGATTATAAGATAAGTGCAGTATAAGCAAAATAGCGGACTGTGTATGAACGATTAAACAATGCAAAAATTATACTTTGTGAATGTTTTGATATTGAATAATTTAATTACAACTAGTTTACAATATTTGAAATTCGACGCGAAATGAATTTAAGTTTCAAATCGATCGTTTGCTGTGTAATGTTAATAATAACTCTGAACAAGTTATACATATATATTTTGTTTTTAAACCCTGTCTTCATTAATAAACTTTGTGATTAATTATTAATACGCAAACTGGTGAATATAACATCGAGAAAATTAACTTGTTCTGAAAGTTCGTAACGAATGAATTCTCGTGTTTAAAATTAAAACGAAAATTGTATTTACGTCCCGTACATTAATCTGCTTATAATCAAAACAGTCGCTCCGTTTAATTTTTAAACACATAATTTGAATAATCGAGCAATTTATGCAACTCTCGTTTTTTGCACAAAAAAAATCATAAGAATTGTTTTAAACAATAAAAATATTAAAAAAATAAAAATAAAAAAATATTTAGAAAAATGAAAATAAACGTGTTTTAAGAAGTTGTAAAAAATGGTATTAAAAAATAAGTTTATTTGCGAAAATAATTTTTCGGAACAGTTGAATAAGTGAAGAGCAATAAAAAAACGAAGTTGTCGAGATTGAGCAAACCAAATGGCTTCGACGGAAAAACATTTTGACCGAGGGTTTAGAAGTGCATTTGGCCATTTGCGAGTTTTTCGCGCCTTTCATGATGGCTTGATAAAGAAACAAGAAAATGGGCAAGGAATAGTGGGAGGAAGATAAAAAGAGTGTGAAAAGTGGAGGTGGAAAGGAAACAGAACAAGTGCAGTATTCCCGTCGCGACCACCAGGAAACTGGAGTTGAACCGATTGAAAGACGCTGTAGAAGGGGTACGAGTAAAACGATACAAAAGAAATGTCGAGGCCGCAATAAAAGCTCCCTGTAAAGTGAGCTTTTATTTCGCAAAGTCGGTTGAGTGGCCCGCGGGGGCCTTCTACCATTGCAAGACCCACCTTTCCGTTCTTTTCATTTATCCTTGTCTTACTTCTTCTCATCTCTTGCTCCCATTATCCTTCTTTTTGTTTAATACTCTTTTCTGTAATCGCTAATACTCCGACTTTCGCTCCAATTCAAGTAAACTTTCTTATATTGTTACAAACTACTTTCAGGCACAAATTTCTTGCAGCTGTCACAATTATCAACTTTTATTGGCAGTTTTTACCTTTTACTTAGGTGTTACGAATTTTTTTATTTATTTTATTTAATTTTATTTAACATTTAATATTTTAAGGTATTTTAAGATTATCAAGATAATATATATTTTAATTTATTCAATTTGTATTTTGTTTAGTAATTAAGTGCCTTTTTTGAAAACGTCATTTAAATAAACTAGTGGTAAATTATCTTCATTTCATGAAGATTTTGCTCCCTCATAGAGAAAAGAATTTCAAGTCTTTAAGTAAATTTCTAATAAAATATATATGTAATTTATGTTAACTAAATTATTTTAACTTAAAAACACCAGTTAAAAAATATATATATTCTACACAGGTAAATCTATTCGTTTTTTAATATAGAAAATT
>WNHD01000930.1:0-23045 GCA_011057455.1 Ganaspis sp. Gsp50
AATTTGATTCTAGTTCAGGCCATAGCCAATGTGATACAAAATAAGAAACCACTTTGATTTTTGCTTTCAGATAATTTCTTTTCGAGTTATCCTGTCACTTATGGCCAAAAGGGATGTTTTTCAGCAGCCATTTTAAAAGTCGCCATTTAAAAAAAACAAACAAACTAAAATTTAACTTCTCCATTGCATGTACTTTAAAATATGAAAAGTCCTGTTTTTAAATATTTTTTATATTGTGAATAACATTTATTTTTAAAAACCTCGAAAACGATAGGAACCTGGCCTTAAAAAGATCCTCACAGCGCATATCGGTAAACTTGCGTTGTGTGTGTTACCTCTCTAGGGAAGTATGGAACTACAGCTTTATTGTTTTTGCTATTCACATTATGCATTAGAGGACACTATTTTAAACAAATCTTATTGAATTAATGTTGTTTGTTTGCTAACTAAAAGTATTTCTTTAGTATTATTAAAAGCACAGTAGTAACACCATATTGTTACAATTGTAACTATAACATATTTATTAAAGAAAAGAACACAAGTTTACAAAGTGCATTGTACGTGCAGTTTGCTCTAAAGCCAACGAGTCTTCTCTCTTTTAAATCAGTAGAAATCTAGTAATATCACAGCTAAAACTGAGCAACTAATTCAATTAGTAAATTTCAACTGATTATCAGTTGAATTCTACTGTAGGATTAGTAAATTTTTCACTAATTTACAGTAGAATTTTACTAATTTTCAGTAGATTTTTACTAAATGAATTAGTTGCTCAGTTTTAGCTATGAATTTAGTAAATTTCTACTGTTTCAGTTTTAGAGAGTTGTTAGTTGTCATTTGACAAGTACAAAATTTAGACATTTAGTAACATGACAATAAGCATTTTGAAAACTTGACGTTGCATTTCGTTTGAAATATCAAATTTGGAAGAGATTAATTCTTTAAGGATGTGTACAGAAGGTCACAGAGCCTGGTAATATAAGGCGTTTACGGACTACCTGAAAGGAACGAGATTTCGAACCCTTGCAATAATTATAATGTAATTTCGTTTTTAAAGACTAATCTCAAAATCATTGACAAAATCAGGTTTTTCGAAAGATAGTAAAATACATAAACTTTTTGTTCGGTTTCTTCTTCTAAAGATACAATAAATTTAGAAACTTCGAAAAATTTAATTGTAGCTATAATCCTACGTGTTATTTCTGTAAAAACAGCTATCTAAAGTTTTTGGGTTTTCCCATAAGATTTAAAATTAATTTGAGATACTAATTATATAAAAATAGCAAATCAAAACTACTGTTATTATACGTCACAAAATTATTTTGAGTAAGTAACAAATTGATTTGTAATTTAAGCACTTTATAAATGCAGTGTAAAACAAATTTTAAGTTGAGCCTGAAGTGAATTTAATTCAAAGTAGACTCCCAAAAACATTATTTTTTAGATTTTAAAAGAAAGGGTTGATCATAAAATCGCCAAGTTGAGGTTAGAAACTTTCGACTTCCTAGAGTGTGAAAAAGTCTCAAGCTACGATTCTTTCCTTTCTCTCGAACGTCAAATTCCGTTTACTTGTAAGGCGATTCCTGATGGAATGCGCAAGTGCAAAGGAGATTCTAGAATAGAGGGACTTTCTTTGATGGTCTTTTGAGAAGCAAGGTGCTTGAATTGACTTTTCAGAACGTGCTTTGGTTGCCAGGGTGCATTTTATTCTTGAAAATAACGGTCGTTGATTCAACCACTGAACTAAAGATATCTTTCTCCGTTTGTGGTACTTACTAAAATGTAAAATTTAAATTTTATATATTTTTTGGTAGAAAATGATCTTAATTGAGAGTAAGTTTGATTTGAAACACATGTTTAGTTTTAAGATTATTTGATAATCATAAAAATTCTTGGTAATACTTTCAATAAAGTAAATTTAATTGAAATTTTAAAATGCTTTTCTACTGTCTTTTTCTTGGTGCGAAGCAAGAAAGGAAAAAGTCTAGAAAGAAAATACAATATCCAGGTTGGAAAAATGGTCCGGTTTGAAACTCAATGATGAGATAAATTGGCGATCGACATGAAACTTTTTAATCCTGACATGAGCTTTATCGAGTTATGTACGGAGAATTGAAAAAGAAAGATAAGGGAAGAGGTCGGAGCGAAAAAGTGAAGATATTACATGAACCATAAACGAAAGAAAGTGATTCGTGCAAGGGTAGGTGATTGATAGGTGAATGAATATATCCGTTCGGCCAACAACGACGAGACGACGCGGAAAACATCTCCGCTCGAGGCACGAAAGCTCGTCGAGGCATTACTCGATTTATGCTCGGATATATTCGAATAAGCTCAAACAGTCTAGCAATAACTTCAGACATAAAATTGATACTCACCATCAATCTGGAAAACGAAGAGCAGTCTATATTTATTCGTGTCCAAATTTATCGTATTTCAGTCAAAAGCAATAAATTTTTAATTAAGAATATGGACAAAATTATTTCTGACATTTTATAACATGATGTCAAATTATGAACAGTAAATATAACAAATATGTTGAAAATTGAGTATTTTACGAATGAATAAGTTCAATCTGTCATATCAGATTGTTAATTAAATTTAAATTAGTATGACCTAAAATCGATCTGTTGCATGAATTACGTTTAAATTTACATTAATGACACATATACTGATAGATATGTCTTTTTAATGTGACTAAATTACTTTCATCTCGATTATGTTTTTTTATTCGTAATATATTTAAAATTTCTAAAATTAAAACGTAATTTGATGTTTTTCTATTACTTCTATCTAAAGTATGCCAGCTTTATTACCCTTTCAGCTGCGTGCTAGACGTTGTGACTTTGTTTTTTATTTAAACACGTCACAAAAGTAGTTCCCTCTCAGTGGTATCGAAAAACTACTTTAAAATCACGTATTTCGCGTAATTGATTATTAGTTTTATTTTGTGGCCAAGCTCGAACTCAACATTTTTATTTATTAACTGATTTATAAATGTATATTATGGATAAACTGTTTATTCTCATAAAATTGTTTTAATATAAATTTATTGTTTATTTTTGGATTACTGATACTTCGTTGTATTCAACAATGAACTGGTTTTGTTTACAACGTTCAATTAATTCTGCCGTGCTAAGGAAAAAATTATGTAATTGCAAAGATAATGAAAACGAGAAAATCGAAGAAAACTGTATTAAAATATACAAGCATATTACTTATTCAAAAAATGATCCGCACTTCTCAAAGAATTGTATTTAAAAACTATTTAGTTAAAAACTATTTTGACGTGGTCAGGCGGAAAGAAGAACACTTGAAAATCACCAGCCGGCGCTAATTCAAATTCCAAAATACAAACTGGAAGTTGCAGACTGGAATTTACGACCCAGAACCGAGAGGTCGCTCCAGCCAGTGAGGCTTCAGCTTACTAACTGGTGCGCACGCATGCTTGCGGGTGGCGCGCACGAGACGACTTCAGTACAAGTTTGGCCACATGTCCCGTCACCAGCTGGAAGGCCGCCCTAAGATTTCAAATAGCAGAATTGCCGGATTCTCTACCGTGAAATCAGTAGATTTAATAAAGTTTGGTTTGTTTTTCTAAATCGGAAAGACCCTGTTTTAGTGTTAAAATTCATTAGTTAAGTGCAGTGCCTGTCACAATCCCCCTCCTTTCCCCCTCGCTCCCGGCGGAACCGACGATCGTATTCTTCAAGTTTCATGCTCGGCGTGGACCTAGCCCTGCTGGAGTCAGTGCAGTTTGTTGCTGTCAGATTTCGGTTAAATTTCCAAATTTACCTGGCGCTCGGAGAAAAAATCTCTGAAAATAAATAAACGGACTTCTGTGGAAATTCGTGAACTCAAAGTGTAAAGTTCACGAATCCCGTGTTGGCGCTGACAACGTCGCTTCGGCAACTATTTTTGTAGCGTTGTTTCTTTCTCTAAATTTTAGAGAGAGAGACAGACAAAGAGAGATAACGTTACAACGCCACTATACTGAATCTGCCTGAACATGCTATAATTGTTAGTTTCTTTTAAGTTATAATTTTGTAAGTCATCTGATAGTTTTCGGTAACTTTTCTTGAAGGGTTATTTTCAGAGTATCTCTTTGCATTGATGAAGTCAAACATGGTTATTGTTTTGAGCTTGGTTTCTTTGTTTCCGGGTGCAACAAAAACGAATTAGTAAAACAAGGTCAGAATCATGTAATGAAAAATATAAGAAAAGTTTATTTGTTCAATAGGCCGATTCAAAAACATATTGCATATGTTTGTTAATGGATAATGATTGGAGTGGTTTCTGTTTAAATTTAAAAAGACCTAATAATGATAAAATAAAATCGAGAAGCATAAAACATAACTGCTTATAAATAATAAATTAATCAATATCACCAAATGAGTGATATTATGGAGTTTTAAATAATTGCCAAGTGTAGAGGAAATGTTTGTTTAAAAATTTCTGTAGCAATGATGCAAAACCAATTTCATTCGTTTGGCAGATTGTGCAAGCAAAATATGCATATGTATAACGCAACTCTTGCGTAATAAATATATTAATATTCGAAGCAGGTTTATCAGTTCTTTTGTACTGCGTTTTTGAATTCCACGAAATCCATAGTAGAGAATATTCAATATGTTATTTTCAGTTGCAGCCATGTCGACCCATTCCATTTCTCACTCTGCCTACCTGTCTCAATATTTTATTGAAACGCATATATCGAGACTCTTGAAAACACACGTATACGCATACTGCAGTGGAACCCATTATATGGATTTAATACGTGCCCAAGAGAGAAGCACAGAATGGCAGAGAACTGCTGAAAATGCTGACTTAAACGCTCAGATCTAGACGTCCTTTTCCTTTTGATTACCCACCATCTTTTCCATCTTTAGATATACTTCTTCCCATTGTCTCCATCTTTCTTCCTTCTCCTTCACATCTTTGGGCCGTTATTCAAAACGTTTAACCTCTCGCCAACTTCTCCACCTTTAACAAAGAGGCAACTTTTCCATCCAAGCAAAACTGTAATAGTCAAGATGAAGAACTCGAAACAATAAAAGTTATTGCAATTAAAAAGGTGTAGAGAGGACGGAGGAAAGGCTAAATGTAGATAGATTGGTAGTTGAAGAATGAAAATCGAAACTTATGAATTCACTGTAGCACTTTCAGTAAGCAATTGTTTTTTCTTTTTAAAACGTTTTAAAATTACAGCAAAGAATTCATGAGACTTTTATTACTTCCGAAATGATGGCAGCACAGTTCGGTCTCATAATACCGAAGTTTTAAATATTACTTAAAGTTAATTCTAAATTTTTAAATTTACTATCTATAAGACTTTCTGATGCATCACAAATTCAATAAAATTTTTGAAGACAGTTTGATATCTTAAAATGGTTCTATGTATGTTAAAAATAGAATCCAAAACACACCACCTCAAAATATCCTCAGGTTGATCGATTTAGGTAAGTTAAGATTAAGATTCAAACATAAGCTGGAACAGGATTATAAATAATTCTACTACTCTTAAAAGTTATGATTTGCGCGATTCATAGTAAAAACTTCCATTTCAATTCCATTTCAATAATAATCGACAATTATCGATCGTAATTATATTTGTTTAAACAATTTATAGAAGTTGTTTAAACAACGTGCTGAAAACTAGTTTACATGTTATCTTATCAGGCTATAAGGTTTATTATGTGATTTTGGTATTCTTTTAATATTTGTAATATTTGAGACTCCAGTATTACCGTTTAGATAAAATGTACTTAAATTAAAGAACATTCATTTTATATTCTATTTTTATTCCTTCATACCTTTTTTTTATCTATTATTTAGCAAAGGGAACTATTACTTCAACAATTAACTATAAGGGAGCTAATATGATAATTACAAAATCTACGACTTTGACTGAAACAGCTGCATTTACAGTTAGAGTAATTAGAAACTTCCTCTTCCGTGACTGATATTTCGAATGAAGAAGTAAGATTATGCGGTTCGAATGTTCCAAGTTCCGCAACTGCTATTCCATTTGCTACTCAGCTTTTACAATGCCACATATAATACAAATCCGAATTCTTCTTGGAAAGACGCTGTCGTGTCGGTTGAAATTAAGTAATAGCATGTCACGAGTCTGTATCTCGGACACCAAATTACAAAAGCACTGCGGCAAGGAAAAACACTTCTCCGATTTACACACTGATTTATGTGAATGTCTTGTACACTACAAACTTTGGGATTTATTTTCTTTGACTTTGGAGAATTATAAGGAAGTAATATGATCAAGAGACAAATTATTTACAAGCTACAGCTCAAACTTTTAGAATTAAATAACGTACAAATATTATTTAGTTCGTAATTTAATTTAATTGCGAATTAAATAGTAATAAAGTAAATGTTATAATATATGAGCATTCGTGAGATTTTCTAGAAACCAATAAAATAAAGAAAGAGATTAAGATGATGAACAAAACAGAAGCAAGTAATCCACTTGCCTTCTGGAATAGGACAGCAGTAAGGTATAAGTCACACCCGTCACGTCAGTTGGTGCCTGACAGATTGTATTACGTATCTAAGCTTTCATTAACCTCATCAGACTGACGTTGGATTAAAATTTCTTCGATACATACTGTTGCTTGTTGACAGAATAGAAATGGCTTCAGGAAAATAACACACATTCTGCACGGTAGCTAAACACTAATCCGTTACAAAAGTTGGAAGAAATTCTGACAGACGCGGAATCTTATATTAAATTGGAGTTATTAAACTTGTTTTCCAAAGTACTATTAGCATTGTGCAAGAGTAACTTATTTGGGGCAGTTATTTATTGAACACTAGCAATGCAACGCGTGCCTAGGCGAGCTGCAAATTTAAATATAAATCACATCATACAATTAACATTCAACAGTAATTATAACTCACAGGGAATGAAAGTCCTGAATTTAGCTGTATACCTGAAATTTTATGGTTATTCAAAATGGCCAACGAATATCACGATGCTTTCCCGATATTCGATTAAGAAAGATATAATTCCTTGTTTCGGTTCCGAATGCTATTAGAAAATCTGACGAAGAGCCACGCGAACTATTCAGAGATAATAATTCTATTTAATAAATAACATCAACATCTTTTTGTGACTAAACTTTAGTAAAGTTTACCTGTTTTAACAATTAGGTTTTCGTTTTGAAACCAAAGTTAATGACATTTCTAGGCCACTTTTGATACTTGATGCAAACACTATGTATAGTTAGTAAATGTTGATTTTAAAGATGAAATCTTCTGAACAAGAACTTTAAAATAGAATTGTATATTCTGGTAATATTCATTTGGAGATGCAGTTCATGAATCAAATATAGTTCCACCTGTTTCAAAAGTGGAAACAATTCAAAGCAGATGAGAATTGAAATAGAGTGACGAATAGAATGAAAATTTATGAAATAATATAAACAATTCAAATAAAGATGACTGCTATCTTTAATGATGAATATGTTATTCATTAACATCATATATCATTTTTCTCTAGTTGAGTAAAGAGTTATCCTAATCTAATAAAAAATCAGCGACGCATTTCATGACCATGAGGATCCATTCGAAATAATCGTGCCTAATCTTTTCACCGAGAAATTTACCTTTCTCAAAGTTTACTCTGCATTAAAATTTTTGACTAACCATTTTAAGTTATCATGTATTCACTAATTTTGTACACGCACGCATTTACGCATGAATACACGTACGGTCAATATTGTCTTTGCATAATTGTTTTCAGAAAAAAATATTTGAAACCGTAGACTTTACTTTTTAAGGTATTTATTTGTGATTTCCAAACACTGTTAATGCATGTGTATTTTACTTTTTTTCGAATTAAGGAGAGGGAATCTTTATTTACACATTAAATTATTATTTTGTTCTATATTGATATTATAGCATATATATGTGTTTCAAGGCTTCTCCCAACGCAACGATTTCGGCAATATTACCTAGCATATCTCTACTTTACTCCTTCAGGTCTTCGAAAGATATCGACATATCTGTCAAATAAGAATCTGGAACATCTGCTAGGACGTTTCTATTGCAGGGAACTTGGTCCGTTATGAGCTTTTCCTGCAATATTCTTTAGTTGTTTTATCTAAAGGACACGGAATTGACGGTTTGATAGTTGCTTATTTAATTAATTCCTAGAGAAGACAAATGAACTTTTATAATACTGTAAATTTAACAATGATAACAGCAAGCTGACAATTTTTTGAGTTAAAATAACAACTGTCGTAAATTTACAAGGGCAACAAATGAGTTTAATTTTAGTTGTATTTCAATGAAAAGGGCAATTCTCCAGTCGCTGTGCATCCATCACGGGGAATAACGCAGGCCAGTGGGATTAGCATGGATATGACTAAATTATACAGAATATGCGCCAGACTGCGTACGCCATACGCTACTTGTGTAGGTCTCCCGAGGCCCGTCATTTTGAAGTGACTTCTCTGTATTTTATTGGCCTTTTAAAAAAATTGTCAAACACTAATACATTCTATTCCGCATTCTAAACATTCACATTCATTCAATAATTTAAAACCCCTTTCTTCGAAATTTTTTATTTTATTTTATTTTATTTTAACATGTATATGGGACTAGCCCTTTCGTACAGATGTACTTATATAAACTAATAAATTGCAAATCACAATTAATTTATTACAATTTTATAAAAAATGAAACTAGGTTGGTCTCTACTGACTAGTTTTCATTAAATATATGTCTGCGCAATGAAGCAGTAAATCTAGCCAAATCAGTGTCAAACAAATCAATATCATTAGAAATTGCATTTGTTTCTCTGCTAAGTCTGTTAAGAAAGGAATGATTTCCATAATTAGTTCTATGATAGGTTATCATAAATAAAAAAAATCTTCTAATTGGTCTTACAGGAGCAAAAAAATTGACTGATGATGACAAAAGTGGACAGTCTACTAAACCATTTATAAGTTTATAGAAAAAAGTTAAATCAGCAAATAATAGTCTGGATATATTATATCAAGGAAATGCCAAGAGTCGAACGCAAACTGCCATAATCATGCGTATATCTATTAAAAAGGTAGATTAAGCTGAAATGCTGCAAACCGAAGAAATCTATTCTGAACGCGTTCCATTCTGATTAAATTAAATTCATATAGTAGGGTACCCAAATGACTGAAGCATACTCTAATATCGGTCTTGCCAGTGTGAAATATAAAATTTTAGTTATTCTCATATTATGAAAAACCGATGTATAATCGAAGCTTTATCAATATTGATGGACATATGATGATGGACCCATGAGCCTCAATTTTTTTACAAGTATTTTATGATCTATTCTATCAAAAGCCTTAGTCAAATCTACATCTATTGCATCAATTTGAATTAGCATGACTGCTCTTTATATTACTAATTGTAAGGTAAACTATTTTGAAAAAGTAGATAATTCGATTGACAACATGGCCACCAACCAACTTAAAGATCAACTTTAGGATCAATTTTAAAATCATCACCAAAAGTATTCCCAGGATTAACTAAAAAATTATTTACAGGATCATCACTGCAATCATTTAACTATAAACATCACGAACGTTGACATCAACTTTAAACTTTTTTTTAGATCATTTCCAGAATGTCTTACAAAATAATTTTCAAGAATATTGGGATACCCGAATATTATAAAGAATTTTTATTTTTAAAATTATTTTCAAAATGCAAAACGTTAAAATTCTTTTCAAATCAAATGTAATATTAATTTAAACAATATAACCATACTATTCAAGATATAAATGCATAAACTAACAAGATTGCAAATAATAAAACACTTAAAGTTAAAGGAGTTCGTCAAATATATTAAAATAATAAATAAAAGAATTCACAACGTCAATAACTGTTTTCTCGCGCTACAGGCACTCACTACACATTCGAATTAAAAGCATGCAATAACAATTGGAAACATACATAATTAATAAATGATAGTAAAACAAAAGGCAAAGAAATGGGAATTAAATAAATAATAAAAAAAACTTATCTGTCGACAGGGTGTAACCTGGTTTTAAAATGGAAATTAAATTGAAGGTTACATTGGCGTTGTTTTAAATATTGTGATTGAAATTAAATAATGCTGGGTGCCAGCTATTCAATGATCACAAATGGAAATCAATTCAACTGACAAAAAAACTCAGCTACTTAATCCCAACTCAGTAAATGGTAGAGCAAGCGATTCAAAATAAATTAGCGTCAAATAAAACTACACAATTAAAAAATTAAATGCAATATTTAATTATAAAAGAATTCCATGTACAATAACGGTCAATTGAAAAATACAAATAATAAAGTATAATATTGTGCTCTTTCTTCACGGTAACCAATTGGTAGCAAATTAAATTGTTTAAATAAAAATGGATCAAAATATCAAAGAGAAGGGATATAATTAATTGACATTAAATTATTTAATTAATTAAATAAATTAAAGGAAGGTCAAAATATCAAAAAAAGGGATTAAATTAATTGAAATTCAATTACTCAATTAATTAAATAAATTAAAGCAGGGAGAAAATATGAAAAGAAGAGATTAAATTAATGGAAAAATTATTCAATTAAATAAATTAAAGGACGGTAGAAATATCAAAAGAAAGGATTAAATTAATTGAATATAAATTATTCAATTAGATAAATTAAAGGAGGGTGAAAATATTAAAAAAAGGGATTAAATTAATTCACAAAATAAAGGGAAAACAGGGTCAAGAAAAACTAAGTAATTTCATAGTAAGACATTTAACAAGAACAATCAAAGGCCTAATCAATTTAAAATTCAATGAAGGAACATATAAAAAGAATTTACAATAAAATGGCGGTTGCTAAGAGCAACGCACAAACAAGACAAAAAGAATTAACTTTAAATAAATATTCCTTATTTGAATTCTTAATATAATTTTGACTCACCAAACAGGACAAATAAATTAGGAAAGGAGAAAAAGAAGGAAATATCCGGTGAGCTGCTAAATATCCAAAAAGGCACTGATTCACAAATTAAATAATACTTCCAGAATGTGTTGACCCTTCGGAGGAATTTTCGCGCCATTCAATTGTCTTAAACAAAAATTATTACCATAGTTCCGGATTCAAGGTTGATTTTCAGAACTTTCGGTGGGAATTTGAATTTCCAAGTTTTCTTGAAAAATATCCAATTCGATCAACATGTTTTAGAAACATAATAAAAGCCTTAATTCCTTACTTACAATATTTTCTGTATCATTATCAGGATCAATTACAGGATTATTACTAGGATTATCTCCAAAATTAATTATCATTTACTGTCATTATCATTATTCACTGAAATTTATCTGTCCACCGATAGATTCTTCAACCATAATTTTTGTATTGCATTTGATGACTTAATGTTACATAAAGTATTTCTGAATAAATTGGAGCTGTATTGTTTTCGGAAGTGCATCTAAATTTTATTATCTACTTGAGCATATTTCTTATCTCCATTAAAAGAAGTGTAAGCATTTTTCACTTTGTTTCAAAAAGTTTTTGGATTTAAGAAAACTTAGCTTGGTCAAGAAGATGTGACAGCAGAGAAGGGATTGTCCTGATGCTGCACAGAGAGGTTTATTCCTTATCGTAAAGTGACTTTAGATGAGTCAGGGTAGAATTCCGGATGCTCTGTATTTCTCCAAAGTTCCGCAAACCCCGCGCAGGAAATCAAGTTAAATTTGTTGTGCCGATAAGAGCGGAAAAGGTATGAGGAAATGCGTTCGATAATAGACCAAACGAGTATCTTTATGACAATAAATGTCCATATAAGTATAAATTTATTTATTTTAAGGATTGCAAAATAGATATGTAATGTAATCAGATTTTATTTACGTTTTGATCATTATACTTCCATTTTTGGGAAGATGGCTTATTTTTAAGTTAATTAATACTTCATGAAGTTAGCGCCAAGTTATTTCTCAAAGACAATTGAAAGGATCAGGAAAATAACTAAACCTATAATTTTATATTTAAATTGACTATTATTAAGAAATTACACCAGACTAGACTCAGTAATAATAAACAATTTATTAACCGCGAAAATCGCTGGGAAAAATAATAACACTGACATTAATTTTACATATTTTAATTAATTAGAAAAATTCTTTTTTACATAATATTTTCATTAACCATTTTAAATTTTACAAAATATTCGGGCACAAGGGACCTGTATCTTGTTGCAAATAAAGGTTTATAATTAAATTGCGCAAGCGTGTCTAACTACAATTTTTGCTTCAATGATCAAGTCAATAGTTCCTCTATCGAACACTACGTACTAGTGTACCGATCGTCGATTGATGATCACGTCCACTGCTCCCACTACACTTTTCAGTTCAAGATGGTCTACTATGCTATTTTTACAGGCAAGCGTAATAAACAGAACGTCTCTAAAAAATACCGGAAACTTGGTTAATTCGGGACTCAATCCGAATTCAGTATCCCGTCGAAGTCCCACGACGACCGACGATGTCTAAGAATGAATTCCGCGAAGTCCTAAAGTTGACAGGTGAAAATTGTGACAACGACAGTACACGACGTGGTCTCATCTTCTTGAGTCGTGCTGTGACAGCCAAAGGTGGAAGTGTCCTGTCGTCTATTCTCCCATTTTGGCAAGACGAAGGTCGTGGTAGTGAGCCTGCCAGAATCGGAGTATTCTTCTCTAATAAAGGTAGGCAAGATGAGAGTGGAGTGGATAAACGCCCAGATTAGAGAGCATGTGCAAGTGGCAAGGTGTCAAAAATTCCTTGGCTACTGACATATGACCCGCACTTGCAAGGGCCCCGACAGAGTCGAAAACTGTCTGAGATGTGGCGGTGAGGGTCACATTGCAAAAGGTTGCAAGGCAGAAAAGCCAAGTTGTTTCACTTGCTCCGACCTTGGCAAGACGAATTGTGCACACTTCACTGGAAGTGGTGCCTGCCCCGTTTACAGGCACGAACTGTAGAGACTTAAAAAGGCAAAAGCCTAAAGTTTTTGCAGGGCAACCTGAATACAAGTCAGGAAGCACATGTCCTCCAGATGCAAACCGCGTTAGAGAATGGGGTTGACATTCTATTCTGCAGTGATAAGAATAATAAAATAGACCTAGCTCTTTGGTTTGAGGATAGGTCCAGGAGGGCCGCTATAAAAGTGTGCAATCCCGCATTACGGGTTGACAGGTTTCTGGAGACTAGCAGTGGGTTTGTTTGTCTAGAGGTGGGAAATGTACGCATGTACAGCTACTACTGCTCACCTGATTGAAAGCTGGCCAATTTCGAAGCTGACATAGAGAACCTCGAATCGAGTTTTAGAGAATCAAGGCTGGATGTGCTCATCACTATCGATTTCAATGAGAAATCGCCAGAATGGGGCGAGACAAGGCTCGATAAGAGAGGCATAATAGCGATAGAAATGTTCTCCAGGAACAACCTGATGATTGTGAAGCGGGGAAAGGCATGGACGATTAGAAGAGATACAGTCGGATCGATTTTAGATCTAACGATTGTATCATCTTCCTTATTCAGTCGCACAAGCGACTGGCGGTTCTCTAAGGCATATACCGCAAACGACCAGCAGTATAAAGAGTTTTCAGTCTTAATGTGAGACACACGAAGAAGCGTGAGACAGGATTTACATAGCCAAAAACGCTTCTCATGGAATTCGAAGAAACTCAACAAGCAGAAGTTCCGCCGAGCCCTCGAGGAAGCCCATCTAATCAAAAAGTTAGAATGGGTTAAGAGGCTGAACAACATGGAAGATGCACCTCTGCCAGAAAATGCTCCTTGCACTGGTGGCCAGATGCTATGGCCTCCTTACAAAAGGAATTCTTTAAAGCTAGAAGGACATTTACCCGTTCTAAGGGAGATCCTTTGCTGAAAGATGCAATAAAATCAAGAACCTCGCGCCGCAACCACTTAGCTCAATCAGGAAGGACCTGATTGTGGAAATCGATAAAAACCCATGGGGTAACAAGATCCTAAAGAAGTGATCGTTACTTCACCGCAGATTTTGTTAGACAGCTTCAATCTTTGTTTGAGAAGTGAAGAATTTTTCTGGGACTGGAAAAGACTGAGCTTAATCTTTCTAAGGAAAGGTGACAAACCTCTAGATTTGGATTCCGAAAAGGCCAGTCCACATTTGACGCCATTCAGGAGGTAGTGGACATAGTCAGAGAAGGGATAGATAATACGGGACAAGGGAAAAAGAAGAGCTTCTGCGCGTTGGTGCGAAGATCTCATCAAACAAAGAACACGATGAGAAACAAAGAAATACCGCCCTACATGTTGCTGATAATGGATAATTATCTTAGCGACAGGTATGTCATTTATGAAGGTGACACTTGCACTCTCAAAGAAGAGATGTAGTGTAGGTCCCCTCAGGGTTCAAGGGTGGGTCCATTTATGTAGATTATATCTTACGATGACTTCATACGAATCGGCCTACTCGAAGGAGCGGTGATTATCAGCTTTGCGGACGACGCGTTGATCGTGTGCGTAGCCGAAACTACGGAGTCTCTAGGAGTACTCGGAAACGAATGTTTGCGTTTAGTAAAAAGCTGACTGGATACGAGAGGCCTTTAAATGGCCCTGGAAAAGACCCAGGCTTTGCTGATCACAGACAGACGTGGATACAATGTCCCACGAATAGTAGTAGACGAATTTGAGGTTAAGTGGAGGAAAAAGATTAAGTACCTTGGTGTGGAGCTTGGTGAGAAGTTAATCTTCCATCACTACACAGCTACGGCGTCTAAAAAGGTGATAAAGCGTGCTAAAAATCGGGCGCGGATGATTTTTAAATGTTGGCGGTCCGCAAGGAGTAAAGAAGAGATTGTTAGCGAGTGTCGCTCACTGAAAACTGCTGTATGCAGCAGCAGTGTGGGCTCACACTCTCAGAGGAAATCGGAGTAAAGCCATCTGTCAGAAGATACTGTCCGCGCAGAGATGTATAACTTTGCGTATCATCTCTGTTTCAAAGACGGTATCAACGAGCGCTGCGCAGGTCCTTACAAGTGTCTCTCCAGCCGACTTGTTGGCGAGAAAGCTTTCCTCCTTTTCAAAGATAGAAATTCCTCTGTGTACCAAGAGGAAAATAAACCCAGCAAGGACCGCATCCACAAAGAAGCGAGGCGCAAGCTCCTAGATAGATGACAAGAAAGATGGTATAGGGAGGGAAAAGATCGATGGACTAAACGCCTAATCCAGACACTCGCCGACTGGATGTACATGAAACACGGAGTAGCCTTCTATTATTTGATACAAGCGCTGACTGTTCACACGTGTTTTAACTCGTACCTGCAGCGCTTAAAAAGATAGAAAGTGAGGCGTGTGCTTACCGATAATCCCCTGTGGATGACGTGGAGCACACCCTCTTTCTCTGCAGTAAATGGGACACGAAGAGGTGGACCATGTTCACCGGTATAAACTGTGAATTTACATCGAGGAACATGGTAGAACTGATGATTCGGTCTCCGAAGAACTAGCGCGGCGGCTCATCGAGACCTTTATCATCTCAGTTATGAGAGTTCAAAATCTCGTTGGCCGCAGATAAACGTTCAGCTTTCTTTCTCTTTTCTTATTATTTTATACTTATAAATTTATTTATTGTTGTGTTTATTTTGTCTTAATTTATTTATTTAAGAGTTTCATTTTTTTCTGTCTTTTTACAATTTCAACCTTCTGACTTTCTTTTTTTTTAATTTGTTGTTCCGTCTTTTACCGTTTTTTATCTATTCACGAAGGACTTCCACAGGATTGGACGAAATCACTACGGCGGGAGAGTTGGAGCGCCACCCTCGCAGGCAAAAGTCTTCCGACGGTTCCGAGGATGAAAAAGGGCTCCAGAATAAGGGTTAAAGGGTTTTAATGGGTCGGGCCGGTAGTAGTTCGCCAGTTTATTTTTGTTTATGTTTTTATTTTACCAACCTCACATACCCTCGGATTCGGCCCTGAGGGATCTATATGCAGATTTCTCCCAAACATTCCATCAGCAAAAGAAAAAGTTGGCAGAAGAAAAATACAATCACAAATAATAAAGTTTGCAAGTTTTGGATTATATTACCCCAAAGTGCAAATAATCAATTCAGAATTAATCAAAATAAAATTATATAAATTAAATATCATTAGTTTAGAATTAAATCTCAAAACAAAATATGACACAATTTCCCGATTCTTTATTCGGATGCTCAACATCCCGAAGTGTGACTTCCAGCCTGGTCTTTATATTTAAAGTTTAATATTTTTGTCAAAATTTAATATTAAATTTAATACGACTGATAGTTGAGAAATTTTGCGTAGTAATTTTACCACGTAACAGTACTAATAATATTTTAATACATGTTTGTAAAGTATACAATTTTTTCATCTTTCAAATAAATAAAATTTAATTTATAAGATGAAAAAATGTCATTTCTCGAATACTTACAGTAATTGTCCGCTAATCTTGCACCATAAAAAAGTGCTTCATTTTCTTCAAAAAATTCGATTACATGCCTTTTCCTATTCAGGTAAAGATTTCCTATTAAACACTCAAAGGAGGCGAGCGTATAGTACTATAGCAATTTGGTCGCACCATAACTCCATAACGCTCGACTACTTTTGACTTTAAAGCTACGGAAATATTCAGAATTAGACTCTGTAACTTTGCGTGTATATTCTAAAGTACATGAGGAATCGATTTAAGGGAATAGAATGCTTCTTTGGTATCATAAACCAGTCTCCCTCTTCAAAGAGAAGACATTTTTTATAATGATGTGCATGTTAAATGTATTATTTTCATTTAAATTATTTGTCTTCCGTTTAAAAATTTTTGAATTGTAATATGGTTTTCAATTGATTAGGTTATTTTAGCTGTGATTCACATTTTCATCAATGTTGCTCATTAGAGAGTCAGGAAAATATTAAGCAAAGTGGAATACCAAAATGATTATACGCTTCGAACACTGGAAACTAATTTTTAGGATTATCTGCAATATGTATTTGCATAACTGAAAATTTTAGTCCCCCAAGTGCAGAAGATTTTCTATTAAAACCCAATAATTTTAATCCGGACGATAAACAAATTGTGAGCACGTTAGCATAAAATATGCATTCGCTTCCATTTCAGTGAGAAATGCTTTTGCATCGTGAGAGTAATTTATTCACATTTATTATTTTAAATTCAATGAAAAAATTTAATTGCAAATTATTTCCGGTGACGAAAAGATTCGATTTGAAAGGATCCCTTCTCGCACTATAAACTGAAATCACCGATTCCATTGGTAAAGATGAGGCGTAAGGCTTTTAATTTCCTTTGCTACAGCTCATGGATATCTAAGGTTGCGTTGAATTAAAATCACTTTTACTTGACTTCACAGGATAATCGACAAAAAGACTTGATACCCGGTTGCCTTTGTAGAATATAATTTTTTCTTATATTCTGAATCGTTTGACCTTCTGAAATTAATAGAGTATTTCAAACAAATAAAAATCTTTTCCGCAAATTAAACTAATTGTTTGTTTAAATTTGTGTATTAAATTACATTTCTAAGATACTATTCAATTCCGACTTTCTTTTAAGTAATTGAGTTTTCAATTTAAAATGAATTGGCGCAGAATTATTGCAGACTATTTAGATTCCATGTGTGTAAATGAAAATGTGTCCATCACACGCGAAAACGTCGAATCTCATTTCAAGAACTGAACACAGAAATAAGATCTGTACGGTAACGTACTATGTGTCACATTGCCAAGTTGTACCTTATTCCTTCCGTTACAATCCGACACCCTTTCTCGCAACTTGCTCTAAAGCCTAAAAGCATACTTCCAGAATAGACACTTCAAAAGTAATGCACGTGATCGTACGACACCTGAATGAATTTTGGATTTCAAGTTGAAAGACAAATTCTTAAACAAATTGCTGTAAAAATATAATTAAGTTGTAACTATGTTTAATTATTTTTATACAAAAGAAACAAAATTTAGAAAAAAATAATTAAATGCAGTTCTAAATTTATTGGTAAATTTAAATCGTTCGATATTGTTTCACACACATACATCAGTCATTTAAATCTATATACACACTCGTTAAATAATTTACAATTATAAAAATTTAATTCTTCGCTAAGATGTATACAAAAAGGATTCAAATAGTTTTTACAAAATCAATTTCTTTTTTGCTCGTACTTTGAGAAATATTTATAAACTGAATAATGAAATATAGAAATCGCAGAGAGGTAATAAAAAAATACTTATCAATCAGGGCCGGGATTCTGGTTAGTGATGATCACTAAATAGTGATTCCCTATTTTAAAGTAGAAAACATTGAGTATTTTTAATAAACTTTATTGTAGATAAGATTTGCAATTCTTTTGTATAATAACTTTATTTAAAATCAACTTAATATTATGTAGATGGAAATACAAGCTTGTATGAATAGAAAGACTATTGAGAAAATCCAACATAACCACACTGTTTAGAGTTTTTGCAAATTATTGATTGTAAATTCTCTAACTAAAATCATAAAGTAATGCAAATCAATTGAATATTATAGTCAAATACTTAACACAACCACTATTTATTAATTGTATCTATATTCATGCCGAAACAAGATGAATGTATTTTTGAAAACTAAAATTTTACCATTGATTATCATTTATTCTTCAATTAAATTTACGGTAATTTATATACTTTATGTAGGTCAATCCATTTGTTTTTAATGTAGAAAATGTTTCTCACAAGAACTATCATTAAGAAATCGGGTAAGTGCGAGTTGGACTCGCCCCGAAATCGAAGGGTTCCGTACCTTTAACTTTTCAATAGAAATACATAATATATTCTTATGGAGCACAATATTGAACCTCTGACAATGTTAAAAGATAAAAATCCAATGTTAAAAACATGTCAAATCCTGTATCATAAACTTTTTAACGCGCTAGAACCTGCTAAGTCCCTAAAAATATTTACATTAATGTAATCACTTACTTTTGTTGCTTTCTTGACAGCTGTTAGCCGTAGATCATCATTATAAAAATAAATTTAACCTTATTTCGCTGTTAAATAACGTTTCATTCGTCTGTTATGATCTACTAACTTTTATACTCGTTTAAACTTCCCTCTAAAATAACTCTGATTTAGTATAAATGATTTCGACTTACGGTTTACTATCAAAATCGACTAACTCATAGATCCGAGTTAAAATTGCAAAAATTAATATGACCAATTTGTACATCTCAGAAACTCATTAGCTAAGCTTTGTGTGATTGAATGGATGAAGATGATAGGAAGTCAAGAGCTCATAAATCAAGAATATTGTAACGAATTTTTCTTGTTTGTAAAATTATTTTAAGTATTTTATTCTTTTACAATCAAATATCATAACAATTTGGATCCTATAGGTATATTGCATTAAACATTAATAAGATTGCAAATAATAAAACACTAAAATTCATCGGAGTTTGTCGATTATATTAAAATTTCCACTAAAACAATTTACAATGTTAAAACAAAAAAAAAATTAATCACGACTCAAAGAAAGACCTAGGCCATCTCCTTTGAGATTCTAATATTTCGCCGATTATTAATGAAAATTAATTTAAGTACTGTAATTTTCTTCAATATTACAGTTTACTATAAATGGACAAACTCTTATCCCTTTTAAAGTAGACGGCGAAATGATATAATAAGTGTAGAAAAGAAAATACTCATCAACACAAAATATTCATGTTCTTTTAGAGGAGGAGTAATTGTTAGAATATACAAATTAAAAAATACTACCATGTACTATGTTAATTTTATTTATTTATCAGTTGAAAATTTTATTTAGTCTTGGATTGATTTACAAGGCAAATTGTGCTGAATGTACATAAACTTCAGTTTCTAGCCCCCAATGTCTTGGCTTCATTCGTCATACTTCAGAATCGCTTAGCAGTGATGCTTTGGTATCTTTATGTTCACGACATATAAAACCCCCTCGCGCCTTACTACGTTCCATCGAGATTTCCCATCGCTTTTATCCTTCGTCGCCCATTCTTTGCGCATATATTATCATCTTGAACTTTTCCAAACCAAATCTCGCCATTACCGGAAAATCCATCGAAAGTTCAAACAAGACTAGGTATTCCTTTATTCATAACTTATCTTTACATCATATTGTATTTGCATTCTAAAAAAAATGAATGTCAACAACAATCGAATTTAACATTTTGATACGTTACTTATTGTTAGTGAATATCTAAGATCTTTTGATTTTAAGCGAAAATTTTATATGATCTTTAGTTGAGAGCTAATTTCTAGACGTAAATTCGTATGTTGTCAGCGTGTAAGTTTCAGTCGACAGTTCAAAAGTTCATGTTCTAATAAGATGTGCATGACCTGTCCATTACTTCCAAATTTGGGTGCTTTCTCACTGAGGTATGAGACCCAGTCGTGGACACTTTAAGAAAAATTGTAACTTCGAAAATGTATTTAACAGTTTATAAAGTATAAAGAATAAAGTGTTAATGCTTTTGAAAAACATTGAACATAATTTGGAAACAGTTATTCTTAGAAAACTATGAATTCTCTAGAAAGTAAGTTACAAATCAAGATAATAAAGCGAAAGGTCGAAATGTTGGGTTTTTCATGAGAGTAATGAGGATAAATGGAGCATCATGTTCATATGTTAAGCTTGCCACCACATACGAGTCATAAGCTGCAGCCTTTAAACAGAACGTTTATGAAATCATTTAAGTTAAGGTATTCCGAGCAATGTGAGTTGTGGATGAGAAAAAATCCAGGACTAAGAATCAGCGAATACGACATCGCAGGATACATCTTGGACGTCATGAGACGTCTTAATTATTATTACTGTTAATAAATCTTACCCACTAAAAATTTCCCTATTGTTCCCCGATTTAGTTAATCTGAAATATTAAAATTAAAACTTAAGCTGGGACGGGGTCTTGAAAATAATCGAACAACTCTGTTCAAAATGTAAAAGTTTAAGTTCATTATAAAAATAAGTATAAACAGTAACCTAAGACCAAAATCGATTCAAAACCTTATTAATTGATAAAGGGGCTGAAATACTGAAAATGAAAATGTATTATTTTCATTGAATGTCTTGGGAATATATGTTGAATAAGTAATTTTGGAAGATGATATTTACTTGCAAATCTTTTAATTTCCTATTCGTTTGGCTGGCGCTTCGCAGGGGATGTTTGTGCTTCCGTAATATGTTTTCTGGTAGAGATGTCAGATTACAGGTGTACAGAAATTCCTGGCTAAGGACTCTTTTACTAAGATTGAATGAAAATGTGTTTTTCAGCTACAGATTTCAATGGGACCGTTTTTAGCGTAAGACCCTTTTGTAGTAGCAGCGAACAATGACAGGCGTTGCTCAATAAGATTAGACTGACCGATGGACCGAGGGTTGCGAAGGCGCAGAAAATAACTGCGTGCTGTCGTGAAAGAAAACTGTGTCTTTTTCATCTATGGGCTAGGTTTATATAGGAATCTCAGACCCTTTCGTTTTCCTTGAGTGCCATTAAAACGACCATTTGGCTAGGAGACCCCTTGGCTGCTATTAAAACCCATAAAATTGATCCGTTGGTGAAAATCTTTCGATGTGTGTCAAGGTGACCTACTTTCTACGTAGATCCTTGCATGTGTAGATCCTCGGCTTTCGAAGATCGACTTTATCGACAAATAGGGTGTGAATATTTTTTGGTCTTATATGGTAACATTAGAAAAAATACATTTATCTTATATTGGTAAATCGATCTATTTACCAATAGTTTATTGTAGAAAAATTGAAATATTATAATATTGATATACAGATGTTTTGCTTTAAGTTATCATTTTTACACCAATTCCTAAAAATTATTAAATTATCTGTAACTATTATACATGAATTAATATTGGCAATTGGAAGGTTAACATTATCAGTACAGGGAAGATGGTAACAAATAAATAAGATAAGAATATCATTCATGTAGAGAATAAAATTTAAAGGTCCCAAATTAGACCTTAATTAACTTTTGTAAAATTCCTACACCCTCACACCAAAAGAATATCGCTAGGATATTCCTAAGATATCGTTAGAAAAATGTAGATATCCTAATCGCGTCCCAGGCGTGTTACAAGATAACCACAAAACATCCCAGTAATATCCATACCGCCGCGATTTGGGATATCCCCGAGATGTCTAATTATACGTTCGAAAAATATCCCTGGGATATTCAAGACACGTTCATGGGATATACATGGGATACGACAATTTTGTAGTGCCAATAAGGGAAATTTCGATATTAATCTTAAATTATCTAGTTTATTATTGAAATATTAGTCACAACTCCTAGCAACGAATTTTCTGTTAACGAGACCAGATTCGTAATTTGTTTAGTCAATCTGTTATCAACCGTCACGCACGACGAACGAACCTAAATAAACCACTATTTATTCGTGTATTAAATTCAAACTAATTTCTTCGTTTCTTCACAGGATAAATTTATAATTTAATGTATTTCCTTTTGAATCGATCTTCAATGTTATTAAATTAAATAAATTAACTACTTTTTTTGATCGTCTGTTGTAATTTTTCCTTCATTGATTTATGCCTTTCCTCTACTCATTTTCGCGATCCTCCTTGAAGGATCGGAAGCCTATCTTCTTCATTTTCTCCTTCTCCACCAAGTTTCACGATACTCTTTGAAAGATCGGATAATCGTTCCTTTTTCTTTGTTTTTCGATAATCTTAAAGGATCGGAAACGCTGATTTCTCTCTTAGCTTTAAGAACCTTTATGTTGGATCTGAAATACTTTTCTTACTCCAAGCAAATTGGTACTTAGATTCGATGAAATTTGAATCCGCGGTATCAAGTTGACTTCTAGCCTAGTCTTCTATTATATCTAGTTAAGTAAATTATTATTTGTTAAGAATAAATTGATAATTTTAGCGATAAATGAAAGCTTGTCAATGTCACGTGACCACGTGACGCTAGCATATTTATATATCTTTAATGTTATATCATTTTAGTGAACTTGTGTAAAAGAAAAATAAAAAGTGAATCTAAA
>WNHD01000931.1:0-23044 GCA_011057455.1 Ganaspis sp. Gsp50
AAATCACTAAGCTTAAGTTTATTATTGTTTACTCTACATACAAATATTTTAAATTGAAAATTTGATGTTTTTGAAAAAGTCAAAATTTTGAAATCCTATTACTCAAAAAATAATTTACCTAATTAAATAATATTTGGTGGTAGGACTACCACTAATAGTACTAACATTTATGCAAAATGGCTATTTAATTAGATGACCTTTTTCTTTGAACCTGGACAGTTCAGGAATTTTTAACCAAATGTCAAAAAAAGATGTATTCGGATCGTTGTGTTTGCAAGTCCGACTCTGGGTAGAAGTCTTGAATCCCGGAAGCTTAGAGAGGTACGCAGGTGATCTTCATACCATAAAGATGGCTTTTCATCATAGCAGGATTTTCGTCTTATCAGCCTAACAGCTATATTAAAGACTTTTAGATAGATATATCTGTTGCGAGATCTTGTCCTATTACCCATTTCATCACAGATCAATATGCCTATGAAGCTAATTGTTCTACAGAAATAGCCTTATCTTTTACCTTAGAGCCGAAAATAACAGATTCACAAGCGGAAACCAAGGTTCTGAAATATCTGTGAGACCGTGGGTCTTTGACGTGGAATTCTACTGTCGGATATGAAAGCGTCTTTGTTAGCCTTGAACAATTATTCAAGTGATTCTCAACTTGTATGGGAATGTCATAAGACATTGAATCGACTAGCTGAGTTTAACCGTCACCCTCCTATTGGTTCCAGGACACTGCCTCACACAGCACCAAAACTCTCCTGAATATTTCCAAACTTCAAGGAAGTTCAGGAGAATTTTGTTGCTGTGTGGAATAAAGGGTAACGAGAACGTTGACAGACTATCTAAAACGAGGAGATGTGTCAAAATCCTTGGACCTGATAAGCTGGTGGATGTCTCCAATGCGAGATTGGCATTGGAGAACAATTAATATGGCAACTTGTAGAACACAAAAAGGAGAGGAATAATACTGCTTAATGTAGGCAAGCTAGATTACTTTTAGAAGATACTATTAACCTGAAACGAGCTGCGGACTTCTGAAAATTCCACAGGAAGAGTGCTATAATACTTACGCATGTAAGGTCATTGAGATCTAAGAGCACAAGCTGGGTATCAATTTCAAATTGATACCCAAATTTACCGCTAGAATCATTAATCACTTCCGCGCTACCTACAAGTTAAATTCAACCTTCTTATATTAATCAATTGACCACTACTGTTCTGTACTAAAATGGCTATTATAATATACTAGATCAAAGTGCTCTATCTTATTATTTTCCAACCTAATCTATGATATCCGACAACAATTATTAGCAGATGACCCTATGTGTCGGAAGTGTGGTACAGATTTGATTGAGACTTCTGTATCTGTATTTCCTCTGGCATTGACCTTTGCGCTGCTAAAAAGTGTTCCCACCTAACGGGAAATATTTTTCTTTAAAAAACAGGTAAAGCTACGAAATACCTAGCTTGCTTTTTTTATTAATATCTGCAAGAAATTTTAGAATAATTTCAAGTTTATAAACAAAAACAGGTATTATAATAATAAGTATGAACCAAGTTCTTTCATAAAAAATGATTACAAAATAAAAAATTTCTATAATTTTAGTAAAATTTTGTCATTTATACTTTTTAGATCTTTAAACTGAAAATAACCCCTATAAATTTCATCAACATATCTTAAATCTTTTTCAATTTATCTTGTCCACAAAAAAGCGTGACATCACGCTCAGCTAAGCTGAACCCGGAATTAATTAATTAATTACTAAGCATATTTTTTCTACTTCCCAAGCGGATGAGAAAAATCGATTTGTGAAATTTAATTATTAATTACTAAAGATTTTACAGTTAAGGAGATTTCACTAATCACATGTGATTTTCGAAGTTAATTTTATCATCGATTTTAACGTTACCTTTTATGTAGTTTTTAATGTCATCTTTTATAGTAGGGAACAGTAAATTCTAGGAAAAGATTTTGCTAAAACTGGATTTGAGAGATAATAATGCATTTTGTGAAGATATAAAAACAGGAAATATGAAAAGGGGAAAAGTAATTGCGCTTGCAGAAATTGAAAGAGAAAGAGTAAACAAATAAAAAGATTGAGAAATGAGAACGGGTTGGTTAAAGTAATTGAAGAATTCACAAAATGACTAAATTAAAAAAAAGAATATAATAACGGAGATGAAAATAGTAACAAAAAATTAAATCAGTATATGAGTGAGGGAAAGGAGAATGTTCACACATTTCTTCGATTCATATAAATTGTAACTCTCTATAAGTTATTAAATAAAGTAGATTCTTACTTTTTTCGAAAAGTACCACTAATAAAATAGAGTGCGATGGGGTTGACGCAACTATTGATGAAACTCAGACAAAAGCCGATTATTCGAAAAGCATGCCAATAGTCATCATATGTTTCCTTTGATGATGGATATAAATGAAACCATAGCATGAATATATGGTAAGGCAAAAAGCAGATAAAGAAAATGATCACAAAAGAGATAACCATTTTGCCTGCCTGAAACAAAAATTAAAATTGTTAATAATTATAAAAATAGCAAAATATATCTTTTCAGAAAGATCGTAAAATTGATTTAATCATTAAGACTTGAAATATTAGTAAAACTACAATTAGTTTATTAATTTATCTTTATTGACTAATAAAGACAGTATGCAAGAAAATGACGAGGCCAAAAGAATGTGTTATTTTGTATTGACCTTTTTCCGGCTACGAATTTGCTCATAATGCTGAGTGGCACCCGGAATCTCCCCAGGCATGTTTCTAGTGGAAAGTTCTAAATGCCGAGCCATGCCTAAATAAAATCCCGATATAATGCACAATGGAATCGCATAGTAAGCCAGGAATTTGAAGAGAACCATCCCTTTCTCGTAATTTTCGCCTTGAAAAAAGAAACATTTCTTTGCGTCATTTAAAATAATGTTTGCACATTGTTTATAATCTTAAGAATAAGCATTCAATGGTTCCTAGATTTTCATGAAACTTCTATTTTTATTATAATCCTATTAATTAGTTTACTTTTCATTCGCTCAGATTTTCAAACTTCCAAACCTGTAAACCCTGATTCTTGAACCTTTTTGCGCAAGCAACATATCTCGAGTTGGTAATAAAATTATGTTTCTTTTGGTATAAAATTTTTTGAGTAAACAGATAATCGAAATTTACTAATTTTTACCTCTTTGTACTCCGCAACAGTTCTGAACAGAAAAAATAGACAAAACATGCCTATTCTTTAGGAGTTATACTTTCGATTGATATTTAAATTTTTTAGTAAAAAAGTGAGCGAAATAATAAAAAAAACATTATTACTGTTCCCTTAATTAATCACGGATTAAGTACAGACTTCAGTCAATCTATTCGCAATTCAAATTCGAATCATCTTTAATGTAAAGTATTGATCTTCTAGCTTCTTTGATTTCTGATACAATTTTTCTAGAGCTGGTTAAAAAACTGCTTTTACTACATGTGGGTTGATTTAATTTTAAAACATGTAATTCCAGTACTTTATTATTTATTAAATTTTGTTGCAAAATTATTGTATATAAAAACTCACTCCTTTATTTGTAAACTCATCTTAAATTTCGTAAATAAATGGTCATGCGTATATTTTTGATCAGTTACCGAATTCCTTAGGAAATGGATTGCAAATCATGATGCTGTGGTTCCCTTTCAGATGCACTGATGCAACGTAGGAGAATAAGACAGCTGGCATGGCAAAAATAATTGCTAAAATCCATATCAGAATAGCTATCAAAACTGTTAGAGGCTTCGCATTTAATCCCGTCACGTGACTTCGTAAAGGATCTGCTATAGCGCAATACCTGTTTTGAATATAAAAACTAATTTAAATTCTCTTAGAATATGTATGGTTATTTTCTAAAAAACATACAAATTGTAATTGCTTTGCTTATCCAAGGGCCCGTGTGGAAAAGTCTTGGGATTCCATAGCCAAATTTTTTTTAAACATTTGTAGACAATCATTAATAATATCATTGTTCAGATCCCTATATTATAGAAAGATTTCGCCGCCGATTCAGTCCCAAAAGCAAAGTTCAAGGTCAAACGTCTAGGCTAAATTACAAAGTCAAATGTCAAGGTTAGAGATCACAGTCAAAGGTCAAAGGACAGACAAACGGATAGATGGACGGCTAGACAGTCAATTTTAAAATTTCAAGGTCAAAGGATAGGGCCGAGGTCAAAGGAAAGACAGACAAACAGATAGACGGACAGGCAGACAATTTGCAAAGGTCAAAGTTAAATGTCAAGTTCAAATGTCAAAGTTGAATGTCAAGGTCTATGTTAAAGGTCATGATCAAAAGACAGATAAATGGATAGAAAGGACATCAAGGTCAAATCTAAAGATGAAAGAACCGACAGAAAGACGGACATAAAATTAAAAAAATTGAATAGAATAGAATAGAATAAAAAATCTCGGGGGTTGGCGCGCGAGCATTAGTCAATTAATTACTGATTTTTAATTAATAATATTTCTTGGTTGTTAAATTTGTTTGGATGTTTTTAATGTTATTAATAAGATGTTATATTTCAGTTATAATCCATTTTTTATTTTAATTTTGAGCCATATATAATTTTCCTTTGTTAGCTTTCGCTCTTCAACGAAGAGTCTCAACAGACATATAAAATGATTTTTTCTTAAACTGTAAAAGGATACATTTGCTAGAAAAGAGAACTACATTGCATGTAAACCTGCCATTTTTTTATAACCTATAACTTACCGGGTGTTTAGATCATGATTTAAGTTAGTTTTTCGAGTTAAAATTATACGTTTTTTAAAAATATGTTTCGTTTTTTACAATCAGAAGTGTTCTGCTACTAATAACTATATGATACAATTTCAAAAAATTAATTTGTTGAGAATATTCTAGAAATTTATGGTGGTTTGCATAAAATATTTATTTAAAAACTTTCTGTAATAACGAAGATTAATTTTCCAAGTCAAGAGATGATAAGTTTTTATATTTATGTTTTGTACAATTTTAATTTATATTTGTTCTCTGTTTGTCAATGGTTATTTTATCAATCTTATGATGATTCCTTTTATTATATTTTTCAAAAATGATATTATGTCTTGCATCGGTTCATTTAAAATTTATTATTAACTAATTATTTGTATGGTGAATGCGTGTGGTGTGATTTGGATCCAAACTTAATCTCTTTGATATGCAATTTTATATCTATAATGTTTAATATTTGCGACTAAATAGATTTTCCTCTATTTTAATTATGTTTATTTCTATTATTTGTTTCTCCTGATATGCAAATTTCAATTTGTTTTGTGAAACAATTAAATGTACGAATTTGGTAAGCATAAAGATCATAAAATTCGTTACAAATTAAATATCTACAATTTTTTAAAATATTTTTTTTTTAGTAACTAAAATTAGATTTCGTAATTGAGAACATTGCTCAGCAAAAATTTGATTTTAGTTTCATAGAATTTCAATTAATAATATACCTAACGAAACAAATATTTATTGTAGGAATAGTAATATTAAAGTTGAACAATACATACTCATAGTTTCTTATATTTTGATGAGAAGTATTTTTAAAAAAATTATAACTTTCTTTGACTGTAATAATATGCATTAATCAAGAAATGTGAACGCAAGTTTTGAAAACTTCCTGTGGGGAAAAGTTGAATTAAGTTACTTCTAACTTTCTTTTATTAATTATGGCATCTGCACTGAAGCTGAATTTTGTAACGCTGGTTTTAGTACTTTTAGCTTGAACAAGAACATCAGATCATTCTGAATATTTAAATTATAAGAAGGAATTAATGTAATCTTTTTTTTTGTAATAGAAAGATTTTTGTAATCTTTCTATTACAAGCGAATATTATCATGTTATAAGTTATATGTTGAAAATATGAAACTAAAAGCCTCGCATAATTGGAACTAAAATTAAAAGTTTTCTTCAAAAATAATTTAATTATAACATAGAAAGACTTGCAGAACATATCTATTTTACTAGTCCTTAATTAACACAAATAAATCAAAATGGTTTTTAATTCGTATTTAGTGCTTTTATTATTTTTCTCCCTCTCTTTTATAAACTTCTAAAAAATAGTCAATAAGAAAGCTTGATTTATTTAATTTTTTTATGAACAAATGCGAATTTAAGGATTATATTTTATGAAGAATATGTTTTGAATCCGATAAATTAGTTTCATTCATTTTCATATTTTAATGCATGATATTTCAAGTTTATGTATTAAAGAGCAAGATAAGAAATAAAAAATTACGAGAGTTTTCAAATAAGTGTACGGTATTATTATCCGGAATCAAAGTAGTAGAATATATTTTTTTATTAAAACTGCTTTTGACGTTACTATAATAATCTAATCAAAAGCACATTCGGTCTCTTTTAATATTTTAATTGTCTAAATTTTTAATTAATCTCATGTCAGATTTTAAAAATCAGAATGTCAAAAGTTAAATTCTATAGAGCTTGAGGCATATTATTAAACAAGATACTGGATTCAATTTTCCAGAATGTAAAAAAGCACTACCTTTAAAATTTGCCTCTGCATACATAAAACTGTACAGGTTCTTTTTCGAATATAAAGGAGTAAAAAGTCTTTGTATTCACAAAGCTTCCAAAATTTAGTTTGCCTTTTCTATACTGGTAAAACGAATTGCCGTTTAACCAGTTTCATTGTATGCAGAATCATGTTTTAAAAACATATTAAAAAAGGTTTTTGAAGCAAGACATCTAAGAGATAGAATACAAAACTCGTAAGTAAATAAAATGATATATTAAAAAATCTATGCAATCTTACCTCTCTGCTGATAAAGCAGTCAACGTAAAAACAGAAACTCCTATTGATATATCCTTGGCACATTCTGAAAGCTTGCAGACTGCCAAACCCCAGGGCCAAGATTCGATTGTGTAGAGAAACGAAGTAAATGGCACACATGTTATTATTACCTGATATAAAGAGTAATAATTTCAGTATGAGTCAAACTTCTAAAATGAGAAATAAAATAATGTTTTTAACATTAAGTTATTCTATAAAGTACACTGGATGTAAAGTGTTAATACAAAATTAATTCTTAGGGCTTGTAAAAGATTTTATACGTTTTACATGTCACCGTTGGTCGTTCATAAACTATATCTCGTAAATTTAGACTCTGCCACTCCTTCGTTACAATTTCTCCATGATGAACTTGAAAATTAGTGATAAGTAATAATTTTAATCATAGAGATAAATTACTTATACAAATTTATCTAAGAATTAATTCGTCAATAACCTCCATAAAAACTATAGCTCAAATTCGTTTACCAACGAGTACCATAATATAATTATTTATAGGGAAAGATAATCTATTAATTACTAATAATTTTACAAATATTAAACAAACGAAAATAACTTTTTGTGATTAATTTCAAGACACCAATGATTGAAACTGTAATGTACTGAATTCATCTAGACTTTGCTAAGGCTCTTCGTCACAATGGACATTATCTACGAAACTATCAAAACTGTATTTGAACTGTAATCTTAAGTCTTCGATAAGTTTCCGATAAATACGTTTCCATATTTTCCGCAAACTGGTGTTCCACAAGGTTCATCCCTTGGATCACCTTTATTCACCGTATTTACAAATAATATTACTACTAATGTTGAGTCACATGTATTAATATTTGCCGATGATGTAAATGTCTTTTGTATTATCAACTCTTCCCAAGATGCAATACAACATCAGTCTGATTTGAATTTAATTTTGTTATGGTCCAAGCCAAATAACACAGGCCTGCAAAATTCAACATTTTTTTAATTTTTGATATCGCAGTTGTTTCTTATGTAGTTTTGTCCGTTGAACACGATGCTGGGTTTTAAAATTGCCCATCACGTCAGGAAATGTCCACTTTAAGACCCATATGCGACAAACGAAAAAAAATAAAGAATTTTGAAAAAAGTGGGGGTAAAGACTTCAAAAAACGATTTTTGAGGGTATTCAACATTTGTTTTCTATTTAACCTTACGTGCTACAGACTTCAGCAAGCTCTTAAATTAAAGCTGGAAACCTCAATTTTAAGACCTATATGCATAAAACCAAAACAACCCTAGGATTTTGGAAAAAGTGGGGGTAAAGGCACCAAAAACATTTTTTTCGTTATTTTTTATGTCGGAGTTATTTCTAATGTAGTTCTCTCCGCTGAACACGATCCCAGGTTCCAAAATTGTCCATCACGTCAGTATTTTGAAAAGAGTGGAGGTAAAGAGTCCAAAAAACGTGATTTTTACGGTATTGAACATTTATCTCTCTCTAATATGACGTGCTAGAAGCTTCCACAAGGTCTTAAATTAAAACCTGAAATGAACAGTTTAAGACGCATATACAATAAACAAAAAAATCAAGAATTTTAAGAAAAGTGGGGGTAAAAACTCGAACAAACATGTTTCTGACGGTATTGAACACAGATTTCTCTCTAACCTGACGTGCTAGAGACTTCCGCAAGGTCTTAAATTAAAGCTTAAAATATGCGCTTTAAGACCCATATGCGACAGCCAAAAGAATCAAAAATTTTGGAAAAAGTGGGGACAATGACTCGAAAAAACGTGATTTGAGGGTATTTAACTTTTTCTTATTTTTAACCTGACGAGTTAGAGACTTCAGCAAGGCCTTAAATTGAATTTTGAATCGAGAATTTTAAAACCCATATTCAAAAGACCAAAAAATCCAAGGATTTCGGAAAAAGTGGGGGTAAAATACCAATAAAATTTTTTTGGATGCAGGTATAAAGGTTTTTTGCTTAAGAACTTAAAATTAACTTTATATTTCAGCTTAAATTTATCACTGATTCTCTTTTCTATGTATTATGTATTATGATTGTTATTAATATTATTAATATTGTTATGATTATTATTAATAAAAAAAATTTTCAATTTTGTTATTCTATACGTTTAAGGCATTAACTTAAGACTTTATGGGAGACTCCAACATGTCAAGTTGAGGAGAACAAATCTTGAGCAAATATTACGTAACGCTTTCTTTAAAAATTTTGACCCCCCTATCCCCCTCGTAACCCCACCTTTGGACCCGAACCGCCGATTGGTGTCCCTAATGCGAGATTGACCTTGGAATTTAAACAATGGTTACTCGCAGAACACCAAAAGGAGTGGATTAGCACTGCCGGTTGTAGGCAAGCTAAATCATTCTTAGGAGACACTATTAACCTGGAACGAGCTGCTGAATTCTGCAGACTTAACAGGAAAGATGCAAGAACCCTCACGCAGGTTTTAACCGGCCATGAAGATCTACGCTATTATATGCACAATTTGGGTCTCACAGATAACCCAGTGTGTCGAAAGTGTGGTGCGGAAGTCGAAACCTCCTGTACCACTGCCCGCCGCTTTATAAAGAGCGTTACCACCTGACGGGTAAATCTCTTCCTGGTTTGACAGATTTAGCTGCGAAAAGCTTGGCTGGGATCCTTTCTCTATGGAAAGGGCTCTGGGTTCGAGCATAGGCAGCATTCATGAGGAACGTAAAGAGATTACCCAAGCGTCACATGGCCACCATGCGACCATGCCCTTGAATTTAATAATAATAATAATCCCCCTCGTAACGCACTACTGCATACATTAGCGCCGTTCTTTCTACATATCGTAACAAACAGCTTGAACTCCCCCCGCTCTTGAATTGGGGGATGACGTAACATATGGATTGTCCCTAAAAAGAAAAAAAACCAACTTCCGGTTCTTCGAGAGGACCGAGAAATTCAAGAGGGAAAGAGAGAGGTGGTGAGGGGTTAGGAATTCTTCGATTCTACTAAAAAATACTTTTTTGAAAAAGAAAACAGATAAAGAAAACGTAGAACTTAACGGTGGAAAACGATAGAACGGTGATAGCATCAGATAAAAAAATGTAAAGACTTAGAAGATGCAGCTCGTAGCAAGCACACGAAGGCAGATTTGGTTGGTGGAAATTTCGATCAAGGTCTGGTTTTCACAGAAGAAGCTCTTCAACGGCGACAAAAATGGAGAGACGGCAATCAAGCGCGCCAGATTAGAATGGTTGTTCTTGAATGCCATAAGCACAAGAAGGAGGATAGCACGCCAGCGAAGGAGCAGGCTAAAAAAAGTTAGAACGGAGGCAACTTTTGCTGAAAAGGCAAAAACTACAAAACAGCAGAAGACGTCGGTATCCAAGCCGAAAACGTTGGATCCCACCACGGATCCTAGGGTTCTGATGGAGAAGCCCAGACAAAAGAAGCAGACAATGCTTATTAAGGTTGCTGAGGGTCAGACCTATGCGTCTGTTCTCAGCAAACTTAGGAAAGAAGTCAAGCCTGAGTTGTGCGAGACAGAGGTGCTCGATACCAGGCCTACACAAAAAGGAGACATTCTTCTGACTTTGGTAGGAGACTCCAAGCAGGAGATTTTTGCTGCAAAGGTAGCAGAGACCGTGGGCGACATAGCGACTGTCCAATCCCGAGACGACCAGAAAGTTACTCTGAAAATCCGGGACTTGGACACACAGACAGAAATTTCTGGTTCATACAACCAGCTTTTCGTCGTGAAATTTGTCTTTAGCTACAATTCATGGTTAGTTATTTGTGAATCACGAATGTGGTCTCGATATGAAAACCAGGTTACTACTACCAGAAAATGCGCCCAACATTGTAGGTTACTTTAGACCATTTATTTTTTAAACACTATTCTAAGCGAAACCATTGAAAAAGAACATAAGTAAAATATTTAGTGGCTACTTTGAGACTTATTATTTCATCAAATCACATAATGAACTTAAAAAGATAGCGCAGAGTTTCTTTTTTATTTACTTTCCAGAGCGTCTTTGCTTCCAACATGGCTTGACAACAGTTGACAAGTATAGTAGTAGTATATTGGTTTAACGTTGGCGGCGCTGTCCTAATGCTTTGGACAGCTGATCATCACAACACAACAAATTTCCTGGTTATATTAACCAGTTTTTATACGTTCTTTCAACTTCTCGGTCCAAGTCGGAATAAATAAGAATTGTGTTTAAAGACATTTTTCACACTTCTTAATACAACTAGGAACAAAAAGTTTATACATTCCTGGTAATAGTAACTTGAAATAGTGGGTATACATGCAGTATTTTTTTTGTGTCCGTAACTAGTTTTTATTTAACCATCTACACCACGTTATATTAACTAGAAACCATTTCTCTCTGTGCAGTCTTGCCGAAGAAGAGGAGGTTGTTGTGGCTCTAGAGAGGGCCTTGCAGACCAAAAGAGATCTGAGAAAACTAAAGCTTCTCCCCACAAATAAGAGGAGTATTAAGTTAGCGGTGGTCACCGCGACCCGCCAAGAAGCGGCAATTTTGGAGCATCTTGGTCATATCAAAGTTGGCTTCCTCAGTTGCTGCGTAAGGAAACGCGTTGCGGTGATAGGATGTCACCGGTGCCTGGATTTCGGGCACAAGGCGGTACAATGCAACGGGGTGGACAGATACTCCGCATGGTCAACCGAAGTCATCTATGATGCTTGTCCGAGTTGCTGAAGGTCAGTCATACGCTTCTGTTCTTGGCAAACTTGGTAGAAGGTTGACCCGGAAGTTTGCAACACTACGGTGTTAGGTGTCAAATCAGCACAGAAGGGGAATCTTCTCTTGAGACTGGGAATCGATTCCAACAAGAAGGCGTTTGCTGCTGAAGTTGAGACACTTGGGACAAAGGTAAGTGTACGGGTTCTGGAAGGACAGAGAGTTTTTCTGGAAATCCGAGACCTGGAGAGTTTAAAAGAACAGGAGGATGTTGTTTCTGCTCTCAGCAGCGCTTTAGGGAATACACGCATCGAAAGAAAGGTGAATATCCTTTCAGCTAACAATAGAGGCATCAAACTTGCGGTGATTACCACAACTGGGAAAGAAGCAGCAGTTCTGGAGAGACTCGGACATGATTGAGTTGGCTTTTTGAGCTGCTGTAGTAAAAGAAGAATCGAAGTTGTAAGATATTATAAAAGCCTGGGGTACGGACATCACAGCACGCAGTGCAAGGAAGTGAATAGATCCAAAGCATGTTTTAAATGTGGAGAATCAGGCCACATCCTTGCAAATTGTGGAAGAGATCGCTGTTACTACCTATGCAGCGAAGTAGATGAAGCAGCCTAGACGGTTTCATTTTTTTCTATATATTTTTTTCAACCCCCACATACCCTCGGATTCGGCCCCGAGGGATCTCTGGGCAGATTTTTCCAACATTGCCTAGCAAAGAAAAAGATACATGCTTGAATATATTACATCATTAGATAACAAAGAAAATTTGTTAATATCAATAAATAACATACTCTTCATAACAAGAAAAGTAATTTTAAACTTAAAGATAGAATTAAGAATAAATGAAGAAGTAAAAAATCTCTATAAAGCTAATAAAATTAAATTATTTGAAATAAACATCAAGCTGGAAATAACACTTTGGAATGCTGTTCAGTCTAATATAAACTTGTCGACTTGGCCATACTTTCAGTTTTTATTCTATTTAGTTTGTAGTTATTCTATTCTGTTCTATGAATAAAGCATAATCTAGTGTTTCCTTCCGGAATTAAGCACTTAGGTTATACACCTAATTTACTTCTTCCAATTAGCTCAAACTTCCGGCTACTATTTAGAGGCCTGTCTTCTTCCAGAAGCCCAAGATCACCTCTAAAGATAAATCCGTAAATTTCTTAGGGTCCGCAAGCGCTATCATCCAACTCAAATGTATTTCCCTTGCAAAAACCAGGCAATCACACAAAACATAGATCGATGATTCTTTACGCCTCCTACATATTAGAGAATTATATTTTCCAATTTTGTGTTGGTGATAATTGAACCGGCGAGTAGCCTGAGTCCAAACCCCTTACATCGATTTTTATGAGCTTTAAAAGACTAGGCAAGCTTCTTTATTTATTCTTCACTGCCAACTTGTCAAACAGGCTGATAAACTGATACTTCTGAATAATTTCCATACTAATTACTTGTATTAAACTCACACTAGCACGCATTTATCGTAAGAGAACTTTTCCGACAGACAGTGGAGCGATCGAGCTAACCTGTCAAAGAACTTTGGAAGTTCTCAGCACTTCTACCTCGCTTCCTACTGAGGTCACATCTACTGCATCACCACACCACATCAGCGGTTACTTGAAACTGAATGTGATTCCAGATTTTCCCAAAACCATCCAGTTTTTTAAAAAACTAAATCATGTTGCTGCGTTCATCTGTCAAAAAACTCGCAATATCTGAATTCAGAAGTGTCACTGGCGCACCTGCGCTAAATGAATGTAATAATATTGATCAAGTGTCGATGTAATCTAAAGTGCAATAGTCTATAGAATAATATATAGCTTTATTATTAAAGAAATCATAGTTTAACGCGTTTGCTCAACATAATTCTTAAACCTTGGTGGACTAGCGAGACGTCTCTCTTATGTTACTTCTAGTCTAGCATTAAAAATTAAATTGTATTTTTATTAAACTAAGAATGGTTTGTAAAAGCTCTCTCCGTGGTTATCGTATAATCACTAGCGAGAACCTCAATTAAAAACGTTTCAAGTAAAGTTGAAGAATTAAACATAAAATCAGCCTAGACAGCACGTAAGATTGTTGCAATATTACCGCAAGCTTGGAGTAGAATCTTTGCAATAATGCTGTGCAAGCTTGCAGCAATGTTGCAGTAAGATTGGAATGTCCCACTTACGCAAGCTTGCCCAGCAAGGTTGCTGCAACCTTACCGCAAACTTGCCATGCAAGTTTGAAGATATTGTTTTTATGAAAAAAATTTGCCACAAAACGACCTACGGGTGCGCAGTAAAATTTTTTAATCTCCAAGACATACATATAGTGCTTACTTCGCATTCAAAAATAATTCTATTTCCATATGGGTGATTCTCAGTATGGAGGGCATTTTCATGTCTTCGTGTTATATTATCTAAACGTTTTGTCAATAAAGTATCTACTTGAGGCATAAATATATTTTAAAGAACCCTTAAATCTTATCTGTTATAAAAATAGTACATTATCGCACGAGTTTGGAAGAGTTGCCATTATTTTATGAGTGGAAAATGTTGAAATAATTGTTCGTATAGAAGATAATTTATATAAAAGGTAATTATAAATAAAAGGAAACAATTAATTACACAGATCTTATTTATTCATTATTAAAGTACTTGAGAAAAGAGTAACATTGGTACACAAAATAAGGGAGACAAATAGTTTCTAACCGAACGTGGCTCAAGTCAGACAAAGACTGATAAGTCCTTTACTTATTGCTTTTGGCACCTAAGTTGTACCTTTTTTTTTTTAATGTCCTTTTTCTAGTTTATGAAGACTAGTATTTACTTGTAGAAGATATCGTTGCACTTCCAACAGAAAGATTATGGCTCGAGCGCAGGGAGTGACATAATTCCATTCATCAAATAATGGCAACTTCCACACGAGTGCTATACGATATTTTATTCAATTTTTTGTAATAATGCACACTTATTTAACACTTTAAAGTTAAACAAGTTGTTCCTTACTTCACTCCTGTCACTATTTCAGTTTAAACAGGGGAATGATCATTGTTTCATTCAAAAGTGTGAAGTAATGGAAGTTGACGGTGGTATTTAATACTTCGAATATTTGTGAGTTGTTTAATTGTCAATCAAGGTTTTGTGAAGTTTGTTTTCTGAATCGTTATCTATATTTAAATAATTTAAAGAGGATTCATTGTTTTTTATTGTGTTAATAGCGTCAAGTTTTGAAAATTCAGTACTATAACTATAATTTGGACCCAGAGAAACGATGTCAACAACCTCATCGGGAATTGAAACGTCACTCAAATCGCAAAACCAATCCTTCCTATCAATCAAATATTCAGAATTCTTCAATTTTGGTAAAAGGTTTGAAAATTTTTTCGTGTGTAAAACATTGTTCTTTTCTTTCACACTACAAAAATAATTTTGATAGCGTGATCACTTTTAGTATAACTTTCTTTGATGCTAATAAATAGATATTCACAAATGAAATCGAATTTCTAAATATTTTTTTGTTTTTTTTTTCTTGAAAGTGACCTGTTTCTGAAGAATGACGCATATAAAAAAATTTGTAAACTTGCATGTCAAGATTGCGGAAACGTTGCAGCAATCTTGCTGGACAAGCTTGAATAGGTGGGATATTCCAATCTTACTGCAATATTGCTGGAAGCTTGCGGCAATATTCTAGCAATCTTACGTGCTGTCTGGGATTGCTCATTATGACAATGCGTGTAAAACTTCTCGGCCTCGTAGCCAAACTTTCTTAAATTCTAATGGTATAATTAAAGTGTTAAATATTGCATAGTTACTTGCTCCACGCTCTCCACAGTTAATATTTGGCATTACTGAGTTAGATTAGTTTGACATAACTTATAAACAACAAATGAAAATAGGTTTAGTTGTTTTCTTGATAATTAACATTGAAAATAACTTGGCGCTAAAATTACTTAAATTAATAATAAAGTAATCAAATTCTACATAAAGTAATGAAAATTGAAATAGATCATAAAAATAAGTAAGAAGAAATAAAAGCGGATTAAAAAGTACCTGCATAGCACAATATATTGCCTCAATATTGCCATGAATACTTGCAATATTGCGATGAAGGCAATATTGCTGCAACGTTAAAATGTCCGCCGTACAGTAACATTGCAGAATACTAAAATAGTATTGCAGTAATGTTGTATTGAACTGTTATGGAAATATTGTTTGTAATGTTGCTGCAATAATGTGTCAGTATTGTGCTAAATATTCTAATCATTGCAGCAAAATTACTTTGAGCTAAGTATAATAATTCTTATACTAGGCGAAAATTTGGCACAATATTCGCGTAATATTGCAGCAACATTAATATACAATATTGCAGTAATTGGAATATGCAATATTGTCACAATATTACACTGCAATATTGCAGTAGCATTACTATGCGATATTGCTACAACATTACATTTTAATATTGCTACAACATTACAAGCAATTTTGTCATAGTATTACACTTTAACATTACTGCAGTATTATTCTGCAATATGGTTTATTAGTATAACAAGTTTACAATAGAAAGAAAATACAATTATTGAAAAGATTAAAATAATTTTAAGTCATAATTTATGTATTTTATTATGCAAAATTATTCTTAATCTTTCAATAGGCCGGAAACTTCTATTCCATGTTTCTCATTTGTTAAAGTTAATTGTACATAATTGAAATTCTGCATGAAGCTACCACCTGAGCAGCAATCTCTTTGAGGTAAATCAAATTAGTCTCTCACGGTTTCTGTAGAAATCCAAGTAGGTTAAAGTTGTTAAAGTCTTTTTTAAACAAAATAAGCTATTATTTTTTATAAAATATTTTCCTGTAAATTCCTTTTCAAAATAATACAACTGTGGACGCTAAAAGTGGGCATTTTTGCGTTTTGCAGCTAAACATCTTAACATTGTTTTTAGTAGTTACCCGCATGAATATGAAGAATTTCTTTCACGATCCCTTTCCTTGCATCTAGATTCTGATACATATATATGGATTTCCTCTTTTAGGCATCCGTATCCGTAAAACGGAACCCTATTACTTTCGCTTTTTATGTTTCGATTTTGAATCGCTCTAGCTTCTAAACTATTCGACATAGAGGGCTAAAATTTGGTAGACAAATGTAATTCGAAGCGTAGAATTCAAAAATGATATAGAAAACGCGTTTGAAGTTCAAGATCATAGATTTTTCAGGGAAAAACGATCAAAAATTCACTAAAATGACCTTCTCCCCTAGCCGCCATACTATTAGACTTACAATTAGAAAGCTAAAATTTAGTACATATATGTAGTTTGACGTGTAGATTTCGGAAAAATTATTGAAAATAACATGGAAGTCAATGATCTTAACGTTTTCGTTTAAAAACCTGCTGTTTTTAAAGAAGAAGTGCCCCTCCCGCTAAAGCTTACAATTTTTTACCTAGAGTCCTGAAATTTGGTAAACATATGTAGTTTCATTTGTACTTTACAGGAAAAATATATCGAACATGATTGGGTTTATTTATAATAGCGTTGTCAAGGAAAGACTATGATTTTTGTATAGTTATCTATTTCTATCTAAAAATTACAGGAAAAATATAGCAAAATTGATTGGGGGTAATTGTCATAGCGTTGTCAAGGAAAAACTTCAATTTAAAAGCGAAAAACGTGACCCCCTGTGCTAGAGCTCAGTCCATCAGACTTTTGATTTTTGAAAAATGGTACGCATATGTATAGTTTCCTATGCAAATTATATAAAAGATAACAACAACATGTTTTTGCTTGATTATTATAGAATCTTTAAGGTATACAGGTGTAGTTTTAGGCATATATTAAATAAAAAATATAGTCAACATGAGATGGCTTGAGGATCAGAATTCGTGAAATCAGCACGAGAAAGATGACTGTCCTCATTTTTTAACAAAATCTTCAGAAACAGTTCCATTTGGCCTTAATAATAACTACCTTGAAGAAAATAATTTTTCTTTCTTTATTACAAAAGTTAATTAAATCTTAAGTTTTCTGTAATATTATAAACAAATGCTTGTTGCTTCTAAACCACTTTACCGATTTGAATAAAAGCTTTACAATATTGAAGGGTATAAAATAGAAATATTTATGTTTCATATTTAAAAAGTTTAAGAAAATTTGTTTTTTCCTAATTGTTTAACAAATTGTTCATAAACCATTAATTTTGCTTCCTCATAGGGAAGCATTGTTTTCGGTCCGAATTTCGATTTTCTAAAAATAGTCTAAATCAACTCAATTTCATCCAGAAAGCATAAATACGAAGTTTTAGGCCAATGTCCAGATGTGTGTGTGTGTGTGTGTGTGTGTGGTCGTTTTCTTTGTTGACTATCTATCTTGAGAACTCTTTGACCGATTTTAATGAAATTTAGAACAGTTATTACACTCATAAAAATCAAGAAACAGACACAAGGAATTTTCGAAATAATCAATCAAAAAATTTTGAGATCGTTTTTCCTTCAAAAGCTATGGTTTTTTAAAGAAAATATTTTTTCTCTCATAAAAAAGTAAATTTATTAATAAATAAATCACATTCTTTGTATCGAGACGAATTGATAGACCTATACAAAGTCTATATTTGACCAAGAATTGATAGAGTGCATGACAATTTTGTCTTATTTTTGACATTAAAAAATGGATTTTTTAATATAACTCATAAAATTTTAATTTTTTAACTACAGTTCCTTTTGGAAAAATTTTCTACATTAAAAAACTAATCAACTGACATATAAAAAGTATATATTTTGCCAAGAATTGATAGATTTAATGACCATTTTTTAACACTTTTGACATTAAAAGTTGAATTTAATTAACTAACTTTTAAAATTGTTATTTTTTAGCAATAGTTCCTTTGGCAAAAAACTTTTGCATTGAAAGATGAATCGATTGAGCTGTATGAAATATATATTTTACAAAAAAATGATAGAGTTAATAACAATTAATTTTTATTCAAATTCAAGATTAATGAGAAAAATGAATAAATTCAAAAATAGGAATAAAAAATAGGGTTCAATCTAATATAGTAGATTTTTTTATTCATTTTTTTATTCAAACGCAATATTAATGAGAAAAATGAATAAATTAAAAAACATGATTAAAAAAAGAGTTTTAAATCTACTGTAGTAGATTTTCCATTCATTTTTTTATTCAAATGCAAGATTAATGAGAAAAATGAATAAATACAAAAATATAAATAAAAAATGTATGTGTATATGTCACGCTTTTTGTGGCATCTCTATCTTGAAAATGCTTTGACCGATGTCAATGAAATTTGGCAAAGTTATTACACTCATAAATATTTAGAAATAATTGAAGCGCTTTTCAGAAATACTCATTTACAAAATTTTGAGCACTCTTTTTCCTAAAAAATACGTTTTTTTTAAAAAATTGGTTTTTAAATCAAAATTTCTATTTAGAAGTGAAAAATTTGGAATCCTTTCATCGAGACAAATCGATTGACGTTTATAAAGTCTATATTTCAGCAAGAATTGATGGAGTAAATAACAATTTTCTATCATTTTTGAAACTTAAAATTCAATTTTTACAATATAACTTTTAAAATTGTCTTTTTCCAATAGTACTTCCTTTGGAAAAAACTTTTACATTAAAAAATAAATCGATTGACCTATTTAAGGTGTATATATTACCAAGACTTGATGGATTAAATGACAATTTTCTATCATTTTGGACATTTCAAATTAGAAGTTTTTAATATATTATAACTTTTAAAATTCTCTCTTTTTAATGGTATTTCCTTTTGAATGAATTTTCTGCATTAAAAAATGTATCATTTGACCTATATGAAGTATATTTTTTACCAAGAATTGTTGGAGTAAATGACAATTTTTCATTGTTTTTGACATTTAAAATTGAAATTTTCTAATATAACTATTAAAATTATAATTTTTTAAAGACAGCTCCTTTAAGAAAAATATTGTATTCTAAAAAACAAATTCAATTGATTCGTATTAATATAAAGATAACATAAAACAAAAATTTATAAAAAGATTTCACATTTTCTTTAATTTTGATATTTAAAACTTTTTCTCTATGAGAAAGCCGAAATGTTCATAAAATGAATATAATTTTCGACTTGTTTTTCAATGTTCTGGACCTTTAAAAAATTTGAAAAAATACCAATATACTGTAAAATTAATAAGAATTTAAATTCCGTTGAGAAAAAAGACTAGACTCAATTATTTTAGCACTTATGAGCAAAACAATACTGCGCTGTGTGGTATTCCGACGCGATGCAGCGTGGTGCGGTGCACAGTGGGGCAAAAAATATGTCCGTGGACAAATGAAGATAGAGGTAACAATTTTTATCCGTTTTCAACGATTTTTTTTTAATTTAAAGCTTATAAAATTTCTCATAACGCTATCGTTTTTGTTTTTTGAGAATATATTTTTTAAATTATTTAATTATTGTTAAAACTAAAAATAAAAGTATTTTTCACTTTAAACAAGTATAGTTTTGTATAAAAGACTGTTATTCAACTGTAAGTGGCTAAAAAATTGAAAGGAATAATCTAGGAACTTATCTTGATCTTGATTAAATTGTTTAAAAATTTATTGAATTTGTTATTAACAAATAAGTGAAAAAAGCTGTTTTGATTGAAATAGAAGTAACACTTGCCCGATTTTTCTACAATTTATGAATAGGAAAATATACTGTCCACACGGAAGAATTTTTGTCGATCTATCGACTTGTTTATAGTAGCGCTAAGCGACATTATCTACATTGTACAGGTAGCACCATTCTGAGTGCAATTCTTTGTGAGAGTGCTGCTCTCTCACTATTGAAAAAGTACTCATGGTTTTGTTTTTTCTTTGTTCCCCACCAATTTTGAATCTTGGAAAAATACTCATGTTTTTTTTGCATTGGTTTCGAATATTATTTTTCCTAATTTTTCTTATCTAAGATCGGTAAGTCTAAACCTTTTGTTGTGTTTATGAGTTGACCTGCTTTTCGGTCCTTCATTGCTGCACCATCTGCTTTATTTTGTTGCTACCTGTCTCAGTCTACCAAACCTCTACCTATTATATTTTGAGTTTATATTCTTCCGCTTTCCCTTCCCTTTCGTGATGCCTGCTGGAGTTAGGAAAAGCGAAAGTTCAGTTAAAAGTTGACCGCCGCATGAAAGATGCGGTTCCTTCTGGTTCCTAGGACAGGTGGAGGATTGGCTGGCGAACCATCAGATTTCTGAGGAGTGATCTGGATTGCGACTGGTTCTCGAGTCTTATGGAGACATTGGGCTAAGTTTTTGATCATTTTTTTCTTTTTTGTGCATGTCTTTTATTCTTGGGCATTGTTCCGGCCCCAATTCTTCAACTCGCCAAGCAAGGAGGACTGATCACTGTGAGCCCAATTTAACCTTGCCGATCTCAGAGTGATCAGGGTCGCTTTCAGAATTTGGTCCTTTGGGATTTGAACTCCAGATCTTTGAGAGCCCTCACATATGAAGCTTTACCCGGCCTCAAAGCGCTTCTGACTCGATCTGGTGGGCCCATTGTGATCACTAAAGTTTCACTTAATGGTGTTCTGTAAATATAACAATAAAATCACTTTAATTTTGAACACAAATCGTTTTTATTTTTATCCACTTTCCATTAAAACCCACCAAGGGACTACTGCTCTCTCAATGGTTTGCAAGCGCATTTGTCTCAGAGTGGAGTCCCAGCGGTCTCAGTGCAAAAAAGCATCTCACCTATCCATAAGCAAACAAGTTCTCTGTCATATTAAGACTTTAGCCTTAACTGCAAAGACTGCTGAACACTCAAAATTTTCTCTCTGCAGATTTGTTTCCTTGATACAGTAGTGACTGACTATAAATATTAGGGGAGCGTCTGGTAGCATGAGACACTTGAGCACTCTTGGTTATAAAATTAAAAATATTCATCAAAATTTTAATGTGAAATATTTTGTTTACTTGTAGTAATGTTATAATAAAATACTTCCGCGTGACAGACTCAAAAAAGAACATGCAAAAAAGATAAGCAGAACAATTAAAGTATTTCAAGGTATACAAATTATTTTGGAGAAAAAAGGTTTGAGTAGTATGAAACATTCAATATTTTATTATTTAAAATCTGAAAACAGTATTTTTTGATGTAATTATTAAATCTTATGTTAAAATACGTAAAACAATTTCGCAATTGATTTAAAACATAATAATATTGTAATATTTGTGTTATATGTTATAACGTAAATGATCATTCACTTTTTGACAGAAACAAGCGACATCCTAAGAAGCCTGAAGGGAACATCTCTAAAGGAAACATAAATAAAATTTCCAATGATACCAGAAGGTGACATATTTCAGTAAATGTGAAATAAAAAGTAAAAACCATAAAGTGAATTAACACTACTAACGGACATTTTCTTTTAATAAATTACATTATATACATAGGTATATTATTATACCTAGCCAAATTTTATGTATTATAAACATTGTTATGAAAATTGTAATTATCAAGTTTACTTTAGTTAGTAGGAGTACAATTTGTACAAAATAGCTTGTCTCTTTTGTTATGATAATACATAAATAAACTTTATAAGTAAATTTTACTTCAAAGACTATAATTTAAAAAAAGCACTTCTCTTTCTAGACATATAGCTAAAAACTATTTACTATCAACGTTATATAATAAATAAATGATTAATTGTTTTTAATTTAATTTAATGAAAAAACTTGTTTTCCTTTTCGACTTATTTCATAACTCAAGATAATAGTAATTTATTGAGTTTACAAATAACAAATTATACTAAAAATTTAGAAATGTTTTTAAAATGTTCTTTATTTAAATTTTTAGTGATAAATGGAAACTAATTCTCTTCATGGAGAAAATTGAATTCACGATTTAGTAACTTTTGCATAGTTGAATATCTTTGTATCGAGTTCAAGTAGAGCGAGTGACATTGACAAAGTTTTCGTGGAAACCTGATTTATGAATTCCCCGACCAACAATACTTTAGTAGAGGTTATCTGAAATATCTTTTTGCCTTACATTAGACGACAAAATGCAAAGTTTCTATGTTTTTTGCTTTGTCAGTAATGTATTTTAATAATATCGCGTCGTTGTAATTGATCTTGTTTTATTAATATTAATTAAATAAGACAAGTCTAAATAATCGGAGAATTACCAACTCCGATATTTTGATTCTAATTTTTAAAGTTAACTTTAAACTTTTTATATCAAGTCAAAGTTTCATTTCTTTATAAAAAGCACATTTTTCTTTCCAAACCTCTAAAAAGTTGTTATTTTTTAATTTCATCCGGTTTGAATCTAGTTTGAATTAATTCATAAATAAGAACAGGATAACTGTGATTGAGAGATTTTATTGTGATTAGATTTCAGCACCAATACTGGAGATTAAGTTAAAATATTATGTTGTGTCACGTCCCGTAACTAATAAACAATAAATTAATTAAATAATAAGAATAAGCAAATTTACACAATTACTATGATTATTTAATCTCTATGAATAGAT
>WNHD01000932.1:0-23036 GCA_011057455.1 Ganaspis sp. Gsp50
TTCACAATTTTTTAAAATGCCAATTGATCCCAGCGAGTGTCCAAAACGTTATAATACTCAAATTGGGGTGCTTTTTTCTGGGGAATCGAATGCAAAAGGAAAAATTCAAGAAAAGTTTCAGGAACACCTTGAAATTTATAAAAACAAGAAACATGATTTTCTCATTAAAAATAATGAAAAAATGAATGAACTCTTTTTTGAATTTCTAAGTGATCCAGACGAGTGTCAAAATGTTATTTTAATGTAGGATATTTTTTCCAAAAGAACAGTCTCTAAAAAATAACAATTTCCAAAGTTACAAAAAAAATGCAGCTTTAAATATAAAAAATTAGACAAAATTGTCATTTAATCCTTTAATTCGTTGTGAAATATGTACTTCATATAGGCTAATCGATTCGTCTCGATGCAGGGAATGAAATTTTTTCGTCACTAGTTTAAATTTTATTTTGGATAAAAATTTAATGAAAAAAACCATATTTTGAAAGGAAAAAATGTTCTTAAAGTTGTTTGATTTATTATTTTTAAAATTCCTTGTGTCTGGTTTTTGAGTTTTATGAGTGTAACAACTGTGCCAAATTTCATTAAAATCGGTCAAAGAGTTTTCGAAATAGAGAGTCCACAAAGGAACGACCACACACACACACACATACATCTGAACATTGGCCTGATACTTCGTATTTATGCTTTTTGGATGAAATTGGGTTAGTTTAGACTATTTTTGGAAAATCAAAATTCAGATCGAAAACATTGCTTTCCTATGAGGAAGCAATAAATGAATAATTTATTAATAATTGAATACATTATTAATAAATGAATAATTTATTTATTAAGTATAACGTAATAAGTAATGCGGAAAATAACTCTGTAAGTAATGCATTAATTTAATAATCAATGCAGTAATACAATAATTTAAAAAAAACGATAGTGGACTAAATAATTTTTAAATTGCTTAGAAACATTTAACCAGCAGCAGTGGTAATTTTCTTCAGTTTGAGATAAATACCTCCTATTGGCGATGTCAAAAATGCTTTTGGATCGATTTGTATCGGTACTGGCGTTTTTTCTTCATCCACAAATATTTCATATTGTGAAATAATGTGGATTAAGCCTAGTTTTGATTGCATTAATCCCAAACGCTCCCCTAAAAACAAAATTATATTTAAAATAAATTTTTTGTCAAAAGATAGTATCATAAAAAAGGATAGTATCATTTTGTTATTTAAAGAAATAACTTATGAATCTGTTATTTATAAAATCGTTGCTCATTTTTTTTATAAATGCTTAACTAATAATTTTTTTAAAAATTTATTGTTTTCATACTAAAATGAGTTTTTACATAAAAAACAAATTTACCAATGCATACACGAGGCCCTTCCCCAAATGGCATATAAACACAGGAAGGCAAAGATTTCTTATTTTGTGGAGAAAATCTTTCTGGATCGAAGGCTTCAGGATTGGGAAAGTATTTTGGATCCTTATGTAGACCCAGCATGGGAATTACAATAGGTGTTCCTTTATCAACCGTCAATCCTTCATCAAGCTTGTAATTTACACTAGCCATTCTATCCAAATAAGGCAGTACCGGGATTAATCTTAAATTTTCAGATATTACCATGTCTAAATATGGTAGAACTGTGACCTGTGTGAATTTAAAAAGAAATAGTAATTAATAATAATGGATTTTAAATTGTTTCAATTTTTAAAAGATTTTAAATTACTGAACAATCTCTATTTTTTCAGTACTTTTTCCTTCACTCTGTTTGGCAGTTTTTTCTTCTTTATGATCATTTTAAAGTTTACAGAGGTTGCGAAGAGTCACGAAGGTGCACGGAGAGTCGCGAATGGTCACGAAGCTGTACGGAGAGTCGCGAAGAATCACGAACATGTACGAAGAGGAGCGAAAAGTCACGAAGAGTACTCATGAACTACTAGTTATATGCGTTAATTCTGATCCGCTTCAAGAGTAAACTTTATGGAGGTTATACTGTATACGATAAGAATAAGAAAGTTGATGTACCATATCATATGTTACTTTTCCTCCATTAGATTTCAAAGCTTCTGTTATTTCCGCTCTCAATTTATTTTGCACATCAGGATTTACCGCTAAATGATATAAAGTAAAGGACATTGTTGTTGAAGAAGTTTCAAAACCTCCAGTGAAGAAAATAGCAGCTTGAGCAACTAAATTGTCACCGTCAAATTCTACAACACATTTTTCTTTTGTATTTATTTGTTACTAATTAAATTGGTACCATATTTTAATTAAAACACTAAAAATTATTTTTCAAATTTTTTAAACCTTTAACAAAAAATAAGAAGTTAAAAATTGTTATTATTATTATTATTGTTATTATTATTAATTTTCTGAAATTAATAATTTTAATTTTTCTACTATAATTCTAAACCGAGTGATTTCAAAATTCACACTAAAAATTATTATTGTATAAATATTGTTTTACAATAAAAAACAGTACTCACGGAAATCTTTACTTTTGTCAGAATCATTTTTCGTACTTTCTTTCAACTCAATAAGAAGATCAATGAGATCATTTCTTTTTATTCCAGATTTGATTCTAGCATTTGTCGTTTCCCAAAAAATATTTCTCAAGAAACAAGTACTTTCTTTTGCAAAAACTTCAAAACCTAAAGGACCGACTATTTCTGGCAGAAAGAGAATACTCGTAAATTCAATGGAACGTCGAATATCATATGTGAAAATTTTTTTCCCGCATTTTCGGAATTCTGCGTCTGGATTGTTTAGACAATTGACTTTTAATCCATAAGCCGTAGTGCCTATCATATCTGTCGTGAATCTAGCGCATACTTCTTTCATTTCCAATGTACGAACTGTGCCTAGATTTTAAACAAATTAGTATTTTTTAACTTGAATCAAAAGACCGGGTGCAATAACTACCTCTGAGTGAAAGCACAATTTTTCTGAGCTGCAGAAATGCAGTTGCCTTATAACGGAAAAACATACGTAAGTGACATTGTCGATGCTTTTTATTTCTTAATCTACGACAATAGCGACACAGGAAAAACAAAAATTTGTTTTAAAAATAGTTGCATTGAAAATAAACAATTTTTTTTGTGAACCTGAGCGACTAACTTTTTTCCGTTCTGGGGTACCATAGGTTTGATGTAGAAATTTATCCTTAGAGGTAGTTATTGCATCCGGTCTTTTAATTAATGAATTTATATTTTCAAATGCTTTATTTCCATTTGAATCGTCGTGAAAGCTTTTTAATCACTTAATTTACCTGGTGGTACTTCAGTTGCCAAAAGCGTGTCGAGATCTTTTCCAACTTCCACCATGAGTTGGAACATTTTCTTTAGTTTTCCGGAAGTGAAAATTGGGGTCAGCTTTGTTCTGAGTACCTTCCAGTCCGGATTTTTTATCATAAAAAGGTTCGAATTGCCAACTTTGTCTTTTGCACTGCCTCGAGTAAATCTGTCATTAAAATAATTAAAGTCCTTTATCAAAATTTGTTTTATCAAGTTGGGGTCTCGAAGTAAAAGAGCTGGCTTATCGAACAAATATATTCCAGCATATGGCAATCCTTTACAGTCTTCATAAATTTTTTGGAAGCATATGCCAGGTGACTGTTTCATTAACACACAGCTACCAATATTTCCGACAAACGGCGTAGGTTTGATTTCCTTAATTCCTTTTTTCTTCCAATATTTAAATTTTCTTGTCATGTACAAATAAGCTGCCCCGAACAGAGAGACGAGTAAAATTATCACATCGAGAATCCACGAGAAAGTTAAAATCGTCATTTTAGTACTGTTTCTTTTGTTTTATGTTTTATTATTTATTGATTTTGTTATTTGATTACTTTTGATGTTTAATTTAATTTTAATGATGTTTAATTTTGATGTTATTTTTTTGTTTTTATTGATTGCATTTGTTACTTTGGAACTTTTATTATTTAATGCGTTTGTTATTTTATATATTAAATACTTTCATTATATTGCTTTCTTTCAGTTTAATTTAAATATACTGCACTTTTTTAATTTTTAAATAATTTTTATAAAAACGATCGAGTAGAAAATTAAGAAAACTTCACAGTCGAGTGCTATCTGTTCCTTTCTGTATATCTAAAGAAAAACTAGATTCATTTCAAATCCTAGAGCATTTATTTAGCTGAGGAAATTGATAATTACATAATGAGTAGTTTTTAGGAAAAAGAATTACATCTATAATTATTTTGCTTTTTTTTGCAATATCACTGCTTGACGAGATTTTATAATTACTTGGAAAAAATCTTTTAGTTGTACATTTTTACTATGCTCCTAGTATTTTTATTGTACTAAATTATTATTAATTTTTATTTCTATTAGGAATTTGAAATCATAAACACTGTAATCACACACTATGTCTGCCATACGAAATGAAAACTTACGTCAGTAACAATACCAGCATTGTTGTTTATATATAAATTTTTATTTCTACGTCAGATTTGTATATAGATTGTATAGATTGTATAGATAGTCAGATTGTATAGATAGTTAAAAAATTGGTTGATCAAGATTTTTAGTGTAGATTTATGGAAAATGGATTAAATAATAAAATTAATTAAATAGCTATCTATTAATGAAGAACTAACAATTAAAAATGTTTGTACGATTGATCGGTACTATAATTGAATAGACAAAGCAGGACTGCAAAAGCGCAAAATTTTATTCACATATTTATTTTTATACTTTCATATTTTTTCAAATTAACCAATTTTCTGTAAGTGTGTAATATTTAAGAAAATGTTAAAATATAAGAATCGTAGAATTATTATACATGAAACGATGACTTGATTTGACGTCACATGAAATTACTATTCGTGACACCTTTTTTACGCACGATATCTTTTAAGAGAACTTTGAGTGGTATTATCATTACATGCGAATATGTACAATAAAATGCTAGTTTTAACTGCTGCTTTCAGGACAGACAATTATTATTCTAGGAAAGACATACGAAACATTCAAGCACGAAAGTAAAGTTATAATTGTATATATGTGAATGTCGACTTGTTATATGCTAAGGACTATGCAACATTGTATAATAATTGGAAGTACTTTGACAAATAACTATAATTACCTCACTTTCCCACGTATATTGTAAATTGATATCGTCCAATTTTTATAACTATTTTTCTCTTCAGAGAAAATGAAAAGGTAAAACGATGAGTTGATTTATGTACATGGTACTCATATTTCTTCTTTTCTCCTTATTGCTTTCGAATGGACTTTTCACAATGAATACAAAGCATTTTGGTAGTTAAAAAGTCTGATATAAATGTTAAAAAAAATTATTACCAACTTTATATAATAGAACTAATAAATGTACAATTGATAAGAAAAAAGATCAATTGCGCATTTTTTATTTTTGCTGATTCTCAAGTCTTTTTTTGGATCTTGGGAAATATTTCACCCTAAAAATTACATAAAAAAAATTAATAAATAAAAATTGCATAAAAAGCATAAAAAGCATAAAAAACTGTGTCACAATGGTTAAAAAAAATTCTTACGATCTTTATGCAGTAGCAAGTGCAATTCTCACTAAAAATTACACAAAACGCGTTTGTGTAGCAAAAAAAAGGGTTTTGTGTTGATAAAATTGAATGTAATGAGTGCCCTCTAAAACCCATAAATGTACTATTTTTCAGAAAAATGTTGCGCAGCTTTGATTTTTGCTGATTCTGAAGTCTTTTTGTTGTGTCTTTTGCTGCTTTTTACCAAGAATTATTTTTTTATTTTGATTCAGTGAAATTCCATTGATTTTCAGCGAATAGTCTCTGATTGTAATAGCTATAATCACTTATAATCAGCGTAATTTCGTACTGATTCGATGATTGAATAGTCACTGATTCTTCAGTGGGTATTGCTGATTCTCAGTAAGATTTTAATCCCTGAGAAAATCAGTGTAATTTTCGCTAATTCAGATTTAGAGAGTATTTAAAAAGTATTTGGATAAATATTTGTCATTTAAAAAATTTTTTTATCTCTAAAAAATACAGTATTATTTAATCGCAGAAAAGACTTCATAAAATCATTGGAAAATATTAAACTTGAGTTCTTTAACTTAAAAAAATATATTTTTTATGTTTGAAAAACTTTTGCTGTACTTTAATTAGATAAGTTTGATAATCTGCATTGCATGAAGTTGATAATATAGTAATAAAAGTTTTTTTACTTATACCAAATTACCGAAGGAGATTATTTCCAAAAAGTTCTACTGCAGATAAATTACCTTATCGGCTTTCTTTACCGTAGTGATCGAATCATTTTGGACATGAGTTCCTAGATGGCGATGACAGCAAGTTTTGAATCGATCTCTTGAAGCGGTAACTTATTAAAAGCAATTTTCATGTCCTCTTGTATTAGTATTATAAAATTAGTATTTTTATAAAATACTAATTTTAAAAAACTCTCAATATTTCAAATTAAATGAATTACAAATGACAACTGAATTGATCTTTAGCAACAATTTTTTTATAACAGCTCACCTTGATTAGATCAATTTGAAAATTTTTGATGATTCGGTTATTAATTTCTTCAGAGTTGAATAAAAAACATTGATCAATAAAAAATGAAGAATTTTTTGAATAATTGAAAACTGTTAATTAAAAAAAAAGTAATAAAAAAAGAAAAGGAAATTTGTCTAGAACTAATTATTTATATATATTATTTCCACACGTAATTATCTGTTCAAAAGAACACATTTTTTCAACTAAATAAATAATTTGTTTAAATATTGTCAAATAGCGTACTGTCTAAAAGTAAGTTGATTACTCATGGAAAATTAAATTTAGATACAAGGAATGCATATATATAGTATTATTATTAAAATTATTTATAAAATGCCGCTCTAAAAGTGTTCTCACATTGCGGAATCAATTTGAAATCAAGGTTTGCGCTCTCATAGCCATTAAGGTCCGAGATTTGGTAATAATTCAATTAGTTCGCGGGAAGATTTAGACCAGTGGACACCATAATTCACGGGTGATGTACGTGCATGAGAGCGCGCTAGACCCACCTTAGCATAAATTAGAAGAACAATACTAGACGCACCACTCATGTCACAAGAAAATAATGCACTATATGCAATGCAAAAAGGGTCTTCCTTGCGCTTAGAATAGACACTGCAAATTCGTACATTTAGCAGGTACAATATAACTAAATCATATGTTTCCTTTTCGTGGCCTCCTGAACAATTAGAAAGGGTTTCGGACAGTGAAGTCCACCTAGAAAGTCCGTCGTGTCAACTTTACGTAACCGACTTGTCAAGGGTTGTATTTCAAATTCGTTTTAACCGTTACATTAAGTTCAGAATATCCAATTCACTTTAATTTATGCAAAATTTAAATTACATAGAAATTAGTACACAAAATCCTTGGCATAAAAAAGTACAATTCAATTTTCGTTATTTGCTAAATGTATAATTTTTTATTGCATAAAAATGTATAAGATTTTGTTTGCATAAACATTTATAAGATTTCGTTTGCATAAACATTTATAAGATTTTGTTTGCATAAACATTTATAAGATTTTGTTTGCATAAACATTTATAAGATTTTGTTTGCATATAAAGTACATTTAATTTTCAAAACATCAAACCATCATAAAACTTTACAAGTGGAATTTACAGAAGAAAAAACGATAAAAAAATTGTATATGTAAGAACTAACTTCTTACGTTTAAGAACTCAGATGATGATTTAAGAATCCACCTTCATTTACATTTTTTCTTGAAGTTTCTTTGCAAATTTTGTGAATCGTCTTAGAAAACCTTCAAGTGGATCATGAATTATTATTATTATTTTTAAAAAGAAAAAAAATGACAGATTCCTAAATTATCATCCGAGTTTTTTCGCACAGCCTGACGACATTCAATATAAAATGCAAATTAACATAAAAAACTCTAGAATAATTCTAGGCGTGTCTTTCGAATGAAAATTAATAAAATGCAGCTCATTTCGAGTAGCAAAACAAGGGTGCTAATTTATAAAGGGTGCTAAAATCCATAAAAGGGATGAGAACATGCAATATTTTATAGAAAAAGTCACAACGTCCTTCTAAGAAAATACGAGCCTTGTAGGCAAGATCGTAAAAAGTAATGTCCTTTTTATAGAAGGTATTTCTAACTGTTTCGAAAAGGAAGAATTAAGTAGGAAGTATGTAAAAAGAAAAACCGGTGCGGCCCGTGCCTGGGTCTGCCGGTCACTTTTGGGATCGGCATCACAATGTAGGGTTAGGTTAGGGTTAGGCTTCACGGACAGTGACCAGGTCATCCCTTGGGTCAGTGATGTCCGACCGATGACCCTGCCCGCCCATTCATACAATTATAAATGCATTAAACCTACCCTCTATCTTTCGAAATCACATTTAAATCAGCGAGAAAGATATTTAAATCGAGCGAGCTACATGTTTTATTGCGTGTATTTTCTGTTATAAATTTCGATGGCACCCTTTCGCCTCAAGCACCTAGAACGGACACTTCCGGTTCAGGAAAGCCATCACAGTGAAGAAGTTATATGGGCTGTCCCATGAAATTTTATAATAGGAAATTACATACGTGTTACAAGAGCTTTTTACAAGGGAATGTAACCAACGATTTCGTTCTTTCTTTGCACTCGTTTCTTTTCTTTTCTTTTAAAGTCTCTTCTTATTAAACTTTCAATTTCTTTTACATCGCTTATTCATTTTTCCGAAAAATAGTGGGTAGAATGCAGTAATTACGATTTGTCTTCAAGAAAGTCAAGTTTTACTTGACATTTATAAATCTGCTGCACTGAATGATTACTTTTTCGTTTTTCTTTCTCGGAGAAAGATGAGGTTAGGTGAATTCGAATTTCTATTGGGCGTCGACTGCCCATGCGCATGCTCGTGTCGTGTCAGTCCGCCTATCAGAGGCTCTCGTTTCTGCGCGAATTTGGATGAATTTACAAAATTACATTTTATTCTAACATGCAAAGAAAATTAAAAGCAACTTTCAAGTATGTTTATATACTTTTCAAGTACATTTATATACTTTCCTAGTACATTTATATACTTTTCAAGTACATTTATATACTTTTCTAGTACATTTATATACTTTTCTATAGTACATTTATATACTTTTCAAGTATATTTTCCTCGCAGTCAGATTTCTATGTGAGAAAAAATTAGATATTCTAGGACGAAGACTTTGAATCAGTTTCACCTGGAGATAAAAGTAATAAAAAGAATAATCAGGTCAGTCTTACTAGGGTGGCTTTAACCAATCGGACAGCGTCCCTCTAGTAGGCAAGGTTCGTGCTACTGGATTAGGAGAGAAAAAAATCTTCATGCACAATAAACGACGTTAGTTGATGGCCGGCAGAAGGTCCGCTATAGGACAGTTTTAAAAAAGAGTTGGAGGGGAGATTTGCGTTGAGGGAGCTAGACGAATCCTTGAGCAGATCTGTAGGCGAAGAACACGAGGATGAAAAGTAAAGAGATAGAGGAACGAAACGGAAGGAAGAATAGCGAAACCATCGACAATAAGGGTCAGCCTTCTTCTTGGTCGGTTGGTTGAAATCGTGGACGGTTGCTTGATACGAATTTGAATATTAATTCGGGGTCGTCCTAGATGCGCGGATGGACAAGGAGAGTGCCCTCAGGTCACTTATGAAGGTCCCCTAAACTTATAGAAAAGGACCCTAGGCTCGTGTTATCCGTTGCTCGTTGTTAATAACGTTCTCCACTGGGCACAAGTGCCCATCTCTTAACATAACGTATCAAGGGATGACAGTCGTGTGCATTGTTAACCTTTATCTACCTGAGAAAGTAGCACATTGAGCACTGGCCACCAGAAGGGAAGTTAAATTTATCGTTACCAAAAGGGGTGACTTTTTTAAAAACACCAGTTTCGACGTAAAACTTTTTCTCTGAATTTGTGTGGATTCGAAAATAAGTCTTGTTTTTCGTCTTGTTCTTTTTGTTATTTTTGTTCTTCTTGCTTCTGTTCTTGATCATCTTATTCTCATTTCCCTTCTTGAACTTTTGTTCTTGTTCTTGATCTTAATCTTGTTATTGTGTTTCTTGTTTTTTTAATTATTCCTGACCCTGTTCTGGATGTAGTTCTTGTTCTTGTTCTTATTCATGTTATTATTCTGGATCTTGTTTCAGATGTCGCATTTCTTGTTCTTGATATTGTTCTTGTTATTATTCTTGATCCTGTTCTTGTTCTTGTTATTATTCTTGTTATTATTCTTGTTATTGTTCTTGTTATTGTTCTTGTTATTGTTCTTGTTATTGTTCTTGTTATTGTTATTGTTCTTGTTATTGTTATTGTTATTGTTCTTGTTCCTGTTATTGTTCCTGTTATTGTTCCTGTTATTGTTCTTGTTATTGTTTTTGTTCTGGTTACAGATTTTCTAGTTATTGTTTCGTATCTTGTTCCAGTTGTTGTTGTTGCTTTTGTTCCTTATCTTGTTCCAGTTGTTGCTGTTGTTTTTGTTTTTGTTCCAGTTCTTCTTGATCTTGTTACTATTCTTGATGTTGATACTGAAGTCGCTCTTGTTGTTCTCGATATTGTTCTAACTGCTGTTCTTTATTTTTTTGCTATTATTTCAGTTCCTAATATTGTTCCTGTGCTTTTTTATTGTTCCTGTTTGTGTTCTTGTTTTTTTCATGCATTTATTATTGTTGCTGTTCTTGTTTTTCTTGTTCTTGTTCTTGTTATTGTTCTAGTTATTAACCCAGTTCCTGTTCTTGTTCTTCTTGTTTTTTTTCTAGTTATTATTCTTTATCCTGCTCCAGTTATTGTTCTTGTTCTGGTTCTAGATCTTCTTGTTATTGTCCCTTATCTTGATCCAGTTGGTGTTCTTGTTATTGTTCCTTATCTTGTTCCAGTTGTTGTTTTTGTTCTAGTTCTTCTTGTTCTTATTACTCTTTTTGATCTTGTTTCAGAAGTCGCTCTTGCTGTTCTTGAAATTGTTCTTGAAATTGTTCTTGTTGCTGTTCTTTATCTTTTTGTTATTATTCCAGTGCCTGATATTGTTCTTCTGCTTTTTGTTATTGTTTCTGTTCCTGATATTGTTCTTGTGCTTTTTGCTATTGTTCCTGTTTGTGTTCTTGTTTACTATCTGTCATGCACTTATTGTTTCTGCTCTTGTTCTTCTTGTTATTGTTCTTGTTATTATTCCAGTTTTTCTTGTTTTTTTTTGTTATTAATCTTAATCCAGTTCCATTGATTGTTCTTGATGTTCTCGTTATTATTTTTGTTCCAGTTCTTGATCTTCTTTTTATTGTCCCTTATCTTGTTCCAGTTGTTGTTGTTCTTGTTGTTGTTCTTGTTCCAGTTCTTGTTCTTCTTGTTATTTGTCCTTATCTAATTTTTGTTATTGCTTTCATGCTTTTTGTAATTGTTCTTGTTCCTGCTTGTGTTCTAGTTCTTTTTATTTTTGTTCTTTTTATTTATGCTGTTCTTATTTTTCTTGTTATTGTTCCTGATCATGTTATTGTATTTCTTGTTCTTCTATTTAAAGTCGTTGATATTATTTATGTTCTTGTTCCTGCCTCTGTTCTTGTTCTTCCTGTTCTTATTATTCCTTATCTTGCATACTCTTGTTATTATTGTGCGCATGTTCTTGTTCTTCTTGTTTTTTTTACTGATCCTGTTATTGTTCTTTTTGTTATTGTTAATATTGTCCTTGTTCCTGTTCTTTTCGTTTTTCCTAGTCTTACATTATTTTCCCTATTCCTCTTATTGTTTTTGTTCTTCTTGTTTCTGTCGCTGTTATTGAATTACCATTGTTATTCATGTTATTGTTATTTATATTATTATTATCATGTTCTTGTTAACGCTCTTGTTTTTTTACTTTTTCTCGTTCTTCTTGTTATCATTACTTGTCCTGTTCTTATTCTTCTTGTTTTTTCAAGCTTTTTTTCATGATTCTGTTTCATTTATTGTTCTTGTTTTTCTTGTTCCAGTTCTTGGTCTTCTTGTTATCGTTCTTGTTATTGTTATTGTTCTTCTTGTTCCAGTTCTTGATCTTCTTGTTATTGTTCCTGTTATTGTTCTTGTTCTTCTTGTTCCAGTTCTTGATCTTCTTGTTATTGTTCCTGTTATTGTTCTTGTTCTTCTTGTTACTGTTCCTTTTATTAATGTTACTGTTCTTGTTATTCTCGTTAATGTTTTTCTTGTTCTCCTTGTTATTGTTATTGTTATTGTTCTTGTTTCTGTTCTTCTTCCTCTTTTTCGTCTGTTCTTTTTATTGTTTTTGTTCTTTTTATTATTATTTTTAATGTTTTTCTTGTTCTCCTTGTTATTGTCATTGTTCTTGTTCCTGTTTCTGTTCTTCTTCCTCTTTTTCCTCTGTTCCTTTTATTGTTTTTGTTCTTTTTATTGTTCTTTTTCTTCTTCTAGTTATTATTCTTGTTTTTCTTGTGCTTCTTCTTGTTTTTCCCCTCTCTTTATTCTGATTTCCTTTTTTCGACCATTTTCGTTATCACTTGCATTACTCTATTTTAAATATGAAACTCAATTCAAATCCGTTACGAATTAAATTTCCACGCTCCTCGACACGCGTTGTGCCATTTGAACTCTGAACAATATTTCCTACTCAAAATGTCTCTTTAAATGTAAAAAATTTCAGTTTAGAAGACAGTTTTTGGTGAAAAAATGTGACACCTTGCCTCTTCGGAATATAGACCTTGGAGCTATTTATTACCGAATTGTGGACAAATGACCCCGATTCCATGAGCGATTGACAAGGAAGGCAAAAAATGCTCCCATCGCGAAACCAAGTCAGGTTACCATTTAGAGAAAACCGCGATGAAAAAGCCAGGGTCAAAGAGAAAGAAGAGTGGAAAAGAGAAAAAAAGAGGCACCCCATCGTATTATACGTACTCAAAGAGGGAAGGAATCATGAAATACGATCAGCTTTTAGTAAAATGAGACCAAAATATAGGGTATCGAAGTTTTTTTTGGTATTTAAGGGACAATAACTGAACGTGAAATGACCATTTCGTAATTCTTTTGCGCATTGTCGCGGTATGAGATATATATTGAAAAACTTATTCCCCTCGTGAATGCGTCAGGTTTTTTTATCATCTCTAACTTTTCTCTATTTGTGGCGTACTTTTTAATATAATTTCACAGAATTATTGCCAGATCTTTTATACAGCTCTCGAGCAAAAGATTTTTATGGTTTCATTTAGCTTCTATGACTTAATCGAAATTGTTTTTGTTTCTTCAACTCTATTTAAATGTATTTTATTATTTATCTATTACAATCATTTATAAATTCCTACACATATATTATTGGATACGTTACATCAATAGAAATAATTAGCAGCATATAATTAGCATTTACCATATGTTACATACATAATTGGTAATATCCATCACGAACAGAACTTAAAATAACTTTTGATCACTGCTTCCCAATTGCCTACAGCTCGTATTTCAATGTTTGCTTCGAATCTCAATACCAATGGGCGTGATTTCAATAAATCAATCAATAATCTTTTAGCATATGTGAAGAATAAATTTTGCATCCTTTTAGATGGACGTATTGGAGTAAGATTATGTAAAATTTTGGTGCACCCTCTGTCTTCTTTGTAAGTTGAACCACCTTTTAACGATTTTTACCTGATGACTAAAGTATTTGATAGTTAACAAAAGGTATTAAATATCTGGGGCTTCGGAAGACGATCATTTAGAAGCAGAAACACGTTACTGGAATGATTGAATAATAGTCGCGTGCCTTTTAGATAGTTTAACCGCCAATCAGCCTATAGTAAACCATGAAGCTTGAGCATAATCAAGCATAATCGTCTAACATCCCATTTGATTACATAATACCCTTGAAAAGAATTTTGGCCTCCTTTCTCTCTTATAGAAACAAAAAGGATTAAAGATTTCGGTTACCATGACATATGTAATTGTAGGGTCTGCATCAATGTACCATTCGCATGAAACGAAGGATTCAAGAACCTATTTGTGTTCAGTATGCGGATAACAGATAATGCATAATAGATCGTAGATAATGGATCATAGGTAATGGGTCATAGGTAATTGATATTAGGTCATAGATAATGGGTCATTGATAATGGGTCATAGATAATGGGTCATAGATAATGGGTCATAGATAATAGGTCAGAGATAATAGATCATTGATGGAAGATAATAGATAATGATAATTGATAGAATCTAATAAATAATAGATCATTGATAGAAGGTAATAATTAATAGATCATTGATAGAAAGTAATCGATAATAGACCATTGAAAGAAGACCATAGGTAATTGATCCTTGTTAGAAGGATTTCAGGTTAGAAGATAATATTTAACAGATCATAGATTCTATATAATAGATAACACAGATAACACAAAGGTTCTTCTCTCCTGAAATTTCCGAAATTCGCTTCGGAGGATTCACAGCAAGTTTCGCTTTGAACTTGAGCAGTTCTACAATCTTGGTTTAAGTATGAGAAACTTGTCATTGGTAGCTTAAGTACCTTAAGAGGATTTATTCCATTGGCGATATCTTGCTTCTACTGGAAAACTGATGTTCGTCGAAGGTCATTGACAGGGCTTCGAAATCCATTACGCCGGAGATTTATCGCATTCTGGCATACGCTTCGTTAACGGTTCAACAAATTTTGGAGAGACTTTGAAGACTGACAGCTTACAAGTTCGCCAGTGTTCACAAAGAACAGGAAATTTAACAAGAGATTCAAAAACACTCGTGCACTTTCCCTGCTGATTTCCGCTGATTAATGGAACAGAAAAATGCCAACAAAGAGACATTTTCTTAAAAAATAAATGGATTAACATCCATTTATTATTTATGAAAATGTCTCTTTGTTGGCATAACTGTATCTTATTTCATCTTGGTTAATATACAGTCTATGAACAAGTTTTCAAAAACAAAATTGCATCATGTGCAACAGGTGTTAGAAATAATTTTCGATGTAATAATATTTGTTCATCAGATGGTTTTCGATTGAATATTTTTGGATTATATAGTATTTGTTTAGATAATTTGGATCAGATAATTTGGATTAGATAATTTGGAGTAGATAATTTGGATTAGATACTTTGGATTAGATAATTTGGATTAAATAATTTGGATCAGATAATTTGGATTAGATAATTTTCGATAGAATAATGATTTCGTATGATAAATTATTGTTGATTATAAGGCAAGTGACTACGAATAATTTTCGATGCGTGTTTTTATTAGAAAACTTTGACGACCTTGTTCATTCATTCCTCCCCCTAGTTTATTCTGCGAGATATCATTACACACTAAAGATCTAAAGAGGCAGATGCAGCAGCATCCAAGTTCGACCCTAAAATCGACGAGGAGCGTCTCGAAGTTGGCATCAACCCCTCGCCGTTTTATTCGTCCCTCCACAATCCACATAGCACCAGTAGAACAATCTTCCTTTTATAAGAGACATACGAAGCTATTCGAATCCTGGGAACCGTTTTTTATGCTTCTCTCCCTCCTCGATCTCTGTCTTTCGAGGAGTAATTATTTTCACAGCTTGGTCCCTATCAACTCATCGTCACAATGAGAGTTTGCCACCAAACTGCAAATGATTCTCGTTCCCATACATATTCACGGCTCTGTCAATTGTTTCCAAATCATCCGTTGTGTCATTAAAATATATCCATTCATAAAAGGAGTCAAAATCAACATTCATAAAAGGAGTCAAAATCAACATTCATTGGCCTAAATAGAGCCAATAAAAACAAATAATAATAAACAATAATAAACAAAATTTGTTTATTGTATGTATAAACTAAAAACTATTGTGCAAACTTGAAACTTGTGTAAACGTAAATCCAAACGTAATCCAAACTACTATTGCATAATCCAAAAAAACGTTTGGGCCTGAGATCGAGAAAGTGGTTAATAATAGTATAAACGTGTGATCTCTTTATAAAAGTCTGTGATATGAGGAACGAGAGTGCAACAGGTGTATTTTTTCCGACACTTTGACGCAAGCAGGAGTGCACCAATCGGTGTTGTGTGTATACGCACACAAACGGGAATAAATGCTGGGAGAACCGACAATGTATGTTAATGTCGCACATAAACCTTCGCAACAGGTTCATTTCTCTAAAGTGCACCAGGCGACGCGAAAATCCTCCAAGAAATGCATCGCCAGTGCCAAAGATCATTTTTCACTTGGACACCTGAAAAATCTTACGAATTTGCGTTTTGTATGTGGTCGCGCATCGCCTTTTACGAGCTTCGTGCTATTCTTACAACGCTTCTTCTTTATTGATGGCCTACAAGAATTCTTCGTTCCACGCCTCGCATTGTTGTCCATATAATAAAGTATCCACGTTGTTTAAGCAAACTCCTTTTTTACTCAAATTCTTTCTTATATGTATTCCTTTTACCGAAAGTTTCAATTCTCCGGAATCAATTATCGGACCCTTTGCTCATCATCCACAATGCGTTTCTGGAATTTTCGAGTTTACGAATCATGTGTGTTTGTTATTTTATATTTTAATTTTATATTATGTTTATATTTTAATTTTATATCATTATGTTTGTATTTTAATTTTATATCATTATGTTTATATTTTAATTTTATGTTATTATGTTTATACTTTATATTTGTATTTTATATATTGAATTTTATTCTTAGAGACAAAATAATTGAAGAATTGAACTTTATAGCGCTTCATATGTGTCCGTTTTTACCGACTGGGACTGAGAGATGATCGACCGTCGATTCATAGTTGATTGCGTTGTCTAGCGCTACTGCGCAGGCGTCCAACCAGTGTTGCAAAATGGCCGCAGCGTTTCAACATGTTGTCAACAATCAGGAAAGTCGTTTTTGATTTCTTATACTCTTGCGCATTCTACATTCTAACTAACATCGATTGTAATTTTTAACCTCCGGTTTATCAAGCTCCCAGAGAATTTAAATTCTCTTTACAATTTATAGCAATTGAAAATGAAACCAAACATAAATCAGCATAAAATGTGAATTAAATCTAAATATACATGAAAGAATATTAATGAGACGTAAATGAAATAGAAATATAAATTAAAAATAAATAAAATAGAAATATAAATTAAAAATAAATAAAATAGAAATATAAATTAAAAATTAATATAAATTAAAAATAAATTGACAGTAATTTTAATCCTAGCATAAAAATAAATTCGATAAAAATAAACACCATCTCTCAGACTACAGCATTAGAAATACGTTTCCACCAGAGCTGGTTTCTATTTTGAGTCGCAAATCCTCTTTATTGGCATGAAAGGGCTGGTGTCTGAGCTATGCTATTATAATTATTATTACGGCTATATTAAGGATTATATGCTCGTGTCGGGTGGGTCAAGATCATTCTGGGACCATTAGAAGAGGGAATGGACCTCGTAATCCGTCGACACATGACCCAACTGACCGGAAGGAGTTGTCGTTCGTCATGGATGTAGACCTGTTCGGAAGTGGCACTCTATCATCCTCGACCTGGTGAGTGACCAGGTCAGCTGACCCGTCCACGCGATGGTGTAACCAATCGTGATTTTAATCCTGCTGAATATGACCTCGCAAACTTGTTCGGCATACGACCGTTACGGATCATCTGAGCACTCAAAAGAAGTCTTCCTGATCGTCGAGAAACTGGTATTTCTAATAAATTTTAATTGAGTGGGAACAGAAAATGACCCTTAGCGCGTGCTGACATTCGAGTTCTGTCAATTTTTTCATCATCCCTCATATTTCCTGTTCTTCAACTTGTTTCAAAACGAAAACTGATGTGCAGATTCTGACAGCACGACTTCCATGACCCCAGGGTCCCATGAAGTGACCCCGTTGACCAACGGCATTTTAAATAGTGGTACCAAATTTATCATCAGGAGTATCTTAAACTTTTACAAGGATCATCCTCTGATTGGAATCTCCCGAGGGAGACATGCTTTGCAATTTCTGTCGGTGTAATTACCTCGAGAAATATTTGATGGCTTTTTTGTCTCAAATTTGATACGTTGTAGTAATTATGAATTATGGATTTGTAATAATTAGGAATTTGCAATAATTAGGAATTTGTAATAATTATGAATTTGTAATTATTATGAATTTGTAATTATTATGAATTTGTAATTATTATGAATTTGTAATAATTATGGATATGTAATAATTATGCATTTATCAATCAATATAAATGATTGAACCCAAGGTATCGATTTTTACAGTTTTTATTTATGGCAAGAATTTTTAGCTCGTTGAATCTGCAGAGTGTGTAACAAAATCGTAATATCCCCTTGAAGAAATAATAAATCTCTGAAAGGTAAGAAACAAGGCGGGTTTGTTAAAAACATTCGAAAGTCGAAGGGATTCATCGGAGAGCATTGACGTAAGTAACCCTTCATTCTATAGGGTACTTAGACTAATCTAGCAATCGATCTTGGGGTCCGGGTCAGAAGCCACAGCTGCCTTTAAAGAAGAACGATGACGTCACGACAAAGAGATCACACCGAAGAGGTCTGAAACAGGAAGGATGCTTCTCCTGACTTGAGTTTGGTTTCCCATCTTTGCCTCCAGCATCCCTTTCTTACACAGCTGCCATCGTGTAGTTTTCTGCTTCTTCCTGTCTTCGTTCCTCGACAACAATGAATATGTTTATCTCATCCTTCTATTGTTTCTTCCCCGTGATTCTCCTCCTCTTTTGTTTTATTACAAACCAAGATTACCAACCACTCCCCAGGATTAGCACTGATTTCCACATCTATTGACAGAGCGGAAATTATTAAGTCCTTGGCATGACGAACAGGTACCGTGTTGATCATTTTTGTTTCATCTTTCAGTGGCTTTTGTTTTTGATGATCTTTAATCTTTGATGATCTTTAATCTTTGACGATCTTTAATCTTTGATGATCTTTAATCTTTGATGATCTTCAATCTTTGATGATCTTTAATCTTTCATCAATTTTGATCATCTTTAATTCTTGATCATCTTTAATTCTTGATCATCTTTAATATCAACAATCTCTACAATAATCGTCTACATTCTAGATACTGAAATTAATGCCCTAAGGTAAAATTAAAAATCGCTGTGATTAAACTTGTTAATGTGAAAAAGAGAGTTAGTGTAAAGATTTATGGTTTTGAATTAAGAGTTGCATTTTTGGAAATAGTTTTCGTCTTAAACAAACAGGAACTGAAATCCGCCACCTGATGTACTCTCTTTTTGGGTGGTTTCTAGACAACGAGAAACGAGGAAATTTTCCCAGAGGTATAAGTTACGTTAGCACTTAAGCTAGGATATATGTTATTTGCATAGGTCTGGCTTCTGGACAGAAAGCAAATCAGGCTCCTGTCTTAACTAAAAGGATTCATTTTGACAAGCAGCGATTCCGGAAATTACTGCAAGGTGAGACGAACAAAATCTGGGTCCTCTTGTAGGAAGACCAGTTTAAATAAAGAAATCTTTAGCATACTTTCTTATAAAAGTGTCATCCAATTCAGTTCTCCAATTAAGTATCTCTTTCAAATTTCGCAGAGTGACATTATTAACACTTCTTTCAACAAATTTTAATCAAGTTCTTCGTGTTTTCTATAATCATTTTAGTACCCATTAACTTACAAGTTCCATTTATGAACAAAAAATACCGAAATACCCGAATTTTGGGAACAGAAATTTTGTCACAAGCAATGAGACGGCATCCATCGTGCATGAAAATTATTCATTCCCTGATTTGCAGCGGTACTTCTTCAAGTAATTGTCGAAGCTGATGCTCAAAAAAAGTATGATCGTATCGTTTTCAAAGTACCATTCTAAAAGTACCGTTCTAAAAGTACCGTTCTAAAAGTACCATTCTAAAAGTACCATTCTAAAAGTAACATTGCAAAAGTACCATTCCAAAAGCATCATTTTAAGGGTAAAATTTAAAAATGTTTGAAAGGTACTATTTTGAAAGTGTAACCTCCTAAGAACCATCAGAAGAACATGATCAACCCTTCCGGCCTGATTTTGCGCATTTTTTTGAAATGACAGGAAATGAGAAAGCAGGTAACGATGAGTCATTGGCTAGTGGATGTTGTCAGTTGGTTGTGTCTAGGACAATGGCACCCCGTAGACTGCTCGTGTTCCGATGACGATCTCTTTCCACGGGGCAAAGAAATATGCCCCCAACCGTTTCCCATTATAATCCTTCCGAGTGATCGAGGGGTAAACTTATTTGGCTAAGGGATGCTGCATCTATAGCACCTTCCACGGGTGGATAGTGTACTATAGCTTTAGTGTTAAGCAGTATGGTAGGCATGATTGTAAAGTATGCTGAGGAAGAGGGAAATGAGCGAGACAGAAGGCCTTTGAAGGGGTGCTTGGGTAAAGTAAAGGGATGCTGTGGGAATTTTCTCACAGTGTACTGATCACCTGTATCCACCGAAATGTTCCGTCCTTCTATCGATACATACCCCCAGCAATAGGTGTCATCTGGCTCGATGCCTGTACGGAAGTCGACTCGCTGGACCGAGAATGGGTGCAATTCACAAGAGATACTTTGCCATTTATCTCATCCCTTTGCCGCGTATCCTACTTTTTCACTATAATAGAAAATGCAATCAATTTTATTCATTTCGGCTTTTCAAATCCTTCTTTTGTATCAATATTATTTATCGCTTGTTGTAAAAGTGTTTTTACAAAAGTGTTTTTACAAAAGTGTTTTTACAATAGTGATTTTACAATAGTGTTTCTACGAAAGTGTTGTTACAAAAGTGTTATTACAAAAGCTTACATTGTCATAGAAGCGTAGCCTTTAATTAACAAAGGCTACATTATTAAGAAAGCATACATTGTTAACAATGGCTTTTTGAAAAAATGTGTGCCTAGAAATATTATAATACATGTAGAGTGGGATCTTTTATTAAATCAAACCTTTTTTTGATCTAAAATAATCACCACATATGTCATTACCTTCCGTCAATGAAAAATAAAGCCTGGCAGACAAACCGAATCTCAATAATGAAAACAAGTTCCCGTTCATCGTGATAGATCCAAAAATTCGTGAATTACAAATCACCTTTGCATTTCGAGAAATGAGAATGTAACAAGAATTTATTTTCAAAGAATTAGTTTGCAAAGAATTAGTTTACAAAAAATTAGTTTACAAAGAATTAGTTTACAAAGAATTAGTTTACAAAGAATTAGTTTACAAAGAATTAGTTTTCAAAGAATTGTTTTAATTTTTGTGTTTTTCAAAATATGTTTTTTTGTCTTAAAGAAAATGTTGTGATTCGTGTTAAAAAACGCAGTGACGATTTCCGTTTGCAGAAAAGTTGAAAGCAGCAGGTAGAAGCTCTCACCCTCGAGCCTGGAGCTCCCTACGTAGCTCTTTTAATTTTAATTTCCTAGCGAAATCCTGCCATTGTAAAGGAAGAAGAGTATAAGGAAAGATTGGAGGGGGTTAAAGCGGCAGCGGCTGACTCTGGTTTTCCACGCACATCATCCCTTTTACATTTTAATTTCTCCCCTTTTGCACCGGCTTTTACAAAAGCGCTCACCACCAAGACCAGGTCGCATCCCTTTAACATTATAATTCTTCCAGCTCTCTTGCTTCAAATTCCAACTCCTTTTTTCCCTTGCTTTTGCTGCGTAACGTACCGATTTATAGGTTTCGATACAAACTCTGAGGGAAATGTTATGCTACCGACCTGGAATCAATGGATAAAACCGTTGACACTGTTTAGCACAATGGGAGGTATATGTAAAAATCACCAAGTGCCATCAAGGCTTACAGGATTATCGAGTGCCCAAATTTTTATCAACCACCTCGCAGGTACTTGCTGTGAATACATTATTAGCCAATCGCATACATTCTGGCCTCAATCGCGCCTAAAGAAAAGAAATTTCAATCAATTCAACGTGAATTGAAATAGTTGCAACGATTTTCTGTGTATTTTTCAATTGGTTCAAATCTACAATAGAGGGACAGAAAATAGAAATTTGCCTTCTTTGGTTCATGTTCCAATTTCTACAACCGAAATTGTGGATGTAAACATTAGGCAGCAGAATATATTCTTATAGTCAAGATTTATTCGGCAAAATAATAAATTTTGTGTAAAATCTTACATGAAGATATAGAATTTTTTATGGTGGACTTTTGATGAGATTTTGTGATTTATGTGCATTAAGACATGAACACGCGCCTGTCATTTTTATTGTTCTCTGATAGATGTAGCATAACCCCACATGCTACCAAGGTGGGAACAAACTGATTAATGTATCGTCTGATGGACACCACTCGACACTGACCGCCACACACGGGTGACGAAATGAAGAAAAGAGTGAGGTCGAGAATCCTGGCTAACCACAAAATTTATTCCAAAGGGTCATTGTGCACTTGGAAAAGTGACCACCATTATTTTGCGAGTAGTAAAAGTCATCGGGAATGTACGATAAATACCGTTCCCGATGCAAAAATAGCAAAAACGATTTTAGTCAACAATAGAAGACTTCATTTAAAAGATTTAGATAATCATTTAAAAGATTTAGACAACCATTTTAAAGACGAAGTCCTTAAAAATTAAAAAGTAAAAGTAAAAGATTGAAGTCTTTGGACCAACAATGTAACTTGCAAGCATTGTTTGATTTGGCGATTATTTTGGCATTTTAAAATGATCACATACGAGAGAAGAAGTTTTTGAGAGTCAGACACGTGTTCATGGTGCGTATCTTTGAGCGAAAGAAATGAGTTCCAGATCTTTTCATCGTGGATACAGGAAGTTGGATGACCAGCGGTCAATTGAGAGAATAAAAAAACCGGTTGCCACTCGACAGAATGAACGGCGCGTGCGACAAGTTGGTCCATTTGAAGCGCACCCAGAATTATGTCAAAAGTCAACTGAATCTCGTTCTGCATGTTTTTCCTGCACTTTACAATTTACAAGTGGTTTTATTCGTTTGAATCATCAACTATAATTCTTCTAACTCTTCATCAATAATCTTCTTCTGAATCATGTGCTCTTCTTCAATTACTTCTCTTCAATTACTTCTCTTCAATTACTTCTCTTCAATTACTTCTCTTCAATT